>JANEZZ010002383.1:600000-767539 GCA_026122225.1 Heloderma charlesbogerti
GGTTGGCCATAGAATCCCTGTCCAAATGTCTGGAGACGGTGAGTGGCTGGATGGGGAGGAATAAGCTGAAGCTGAACCCTGACAAGACCGAGGTACTTTTGGTGGGAGACAAGAGAAGGCTGGGGGATGTTGACCTGGTGTTGAATGGGGTACGGCTACCCTTGAAAGACCAGGTCCGCAGCCTGGGGGTCATTTTGGACTCCCAGCTGTCCATGGAGGCTCAGGTGTCAGCTGTGAGCCGGACAGCGCTGTATCAACTCCATCTGATACGGCGGCTGTGCCCCTTCCTTCCTGAACATCTGCTCCCATCGGTAGTACATGCCCTGGTCTCCTCTCGTTTAGACTACTGTAATGCACTCTACGTGGGGTTACCCGTGAAGACAGTTCGGAAGCTGCAGCTGGTACAGAACACGGCGGCTCGCCTGATTAAAGGCAGCCGCCAGCGAGATCACATCACTCCAGTGCTGAAGGAGTTGCACTGGTTACCAGTTGTTTTCCGGGCCAAATTCAAGGTGTTGGTTTTGACCTTTAAAACACCATATGGTTCCGGCCCAGCCTATCTTAAGGAGCGCCTCCAGCAGCACCAGACAGGCCGCTTAACAAGATCAGCTTCGGATGGCCTTCTCTCTGTCCCATCAGCCAGGACAGCTAGGCTGGTGGGGACGAGGAGGAGGCCTTTTCTGTGGTGGCCCCCACTCTGTGGAACTCCCTCCCTAGGGAACTCCGTCATGCCCCCTCTTTAATGAGCTTCCGTCGTGCATTAAAAACATGGTTGTTCAGGCAGGCATTTGGGGTGGGTTAGGGTATTTAAAAAAAAAAATTATGGTAGAATTTTATTGTTTTAAATTGTTTTATGGTATGTTGTACATCGCCCAGAGTGGCTGGGTGACCAGCCAGATGGGCTATCAATAAATTTAATAATAAATAAATAAATAAATAAATAAATAAAATTTCACAGCAGTCCTCCAAGAGTGCCTTAAAATAATGCTAAATGTTTTCTGCGCATACTCACTATGTTATTTTCATATAAATTAATGGATTGGGAATAATATTCCTAAAGTGTTCTGTAAAATAACTTATAAATCAATAGACATTAAGGTTGCAATCCTACACCGACTGACCTGGGAGTAAGCCCAACTGAATTTAATGGGCCAGCCATATTGAAGTCAATGGGATATATTTCCATTAGAAATATATAGGATTGACTGGTAACTTATAGAAATGCAATCAATCAATCAATCAATCAATCAATCAATGGCATCTAGTGAAAAGAGTTGTTTCTCCTACCTGGTTAAACCTTGTGGGCCACACAATGGCATTCTGATCAATGGTGAACTTGATCTCTGAGGAGGACTGTCTCTCTATACTCCCAACTTCCACTCTAGCAGTGGACATGTTGGGAAAAACCACCAAGTTCACAATATAAAAATCAGATGTCAGTTCCCCGTGCTCATCCATATAAGCTCCATCCATGGAAGCATTGTAAAGATGGAATTTTCTCAGGAAAGGGTGTAGCTAGAATGACACAGAAAAAACACACATTTAGGAATTTCTGGAAAGTCTGTGGTACATCTTGGGTCTGCCTATTCGGAGCTCTATTCTACACTGATTCTTCCAGGCCACTGAGCCCTGTTCTGGTATTATGGCAGGAATATGGTATGTTAGCCTGTATGCAGAATTCCCAGTAGCTAGAAGAGTTCTATTCACACTCAAGCAAATGTGGGTATATCTTTCCTTACATCTATGCGAATCAAGGTAAAGTGGAGCAGTTCTTGCAAGTTCCCAAATCCATCCAGGTAGTGATTTCTCCTTCACAACTAGACAATGTTCTTTACATCCATCCCCTGATCAACAGAGTGATATCATGTGATACAGCCATAAGGACCTAGGGAACTTCCAACAGGGCAGGCTCTGCAGGAGATCCCAATACCACAAACTGAGACCACCCCTGGTAACTCTGGGTGGCAGATTATTGAGTAGCTGCATAGGTGATAAACCCACAGAATCCTCGTTTGGTTCTGAACACCTTTTCAAAAGAACAGACACTCAAAACATGAAGGAATTCCGAATGGGGCATCTGATCAATCACCATAACTCTACTACTACCTCCCTGCCCCAAATGGTTTCAAATCCCCAAATCACGAGATTGCTTTGGCCAGCCACCAACTCTCAGCTTCCCCTAACTTATAGGATATTTCAGAGAACAAAAATGGGGAAGAGAATATATGTGCTACCTTGAGCTCCTTGGAGGAAAGGTGGGGTATAAGTGTAATCAATACATGAAACGTGTGAAGGAGAAGGAGGAATACCTGCCATGACTGTGCCCTTTGAAGTGCCTGCTTCTCTCCACCCACCACCCGCAGTCCATTTGATCTGGAAGAGTATGCAGCATGTAAGGTCTGTGCCACAGCCTGGATGGAAGTGTAAATACTGTAGCTGTCTTGAGACAGGATTCTTTCAGTCATCTCCTGGGACAGGTTCTCCCAGTTCTCTTTTTCTCTGCATCTTTTCCAGACTTTCACAGACAGCACATGACTGGAATATAAACAGTGAAATGCTGTCTCCTCAAAATGCCCAAAAGCAATAGCAAACGATTCAAAATTGCCATATGGTGTCCTTCTGCCTTTCTTGATCAAGAAGGACAAAGCAACATGGGTTTGCGGGAGATCAACCATTTTGTACATCCAGCTGACGGTGAGTTCTTGCAGAGCTGTTGCAATCCATACTTTCCCCGCAGTCCCTTTTTTGGTCTTCGAAACTTCCTGCATTATTGATATTACAGCATATATAATTAGAGAGTCCACTGGACAAACAATTACATTGACCTGAGTTTTTATAAGACATGAAATTATGTCAAAAAGCCTTCTCAGATTCAGCTCTTGAATGCTTTCTGAGAAGACAACACAAATTCCATTCGTGACAACCACAGGTGTGAAGCTGCCTATGAACTTTTCTCCATTGTCATTGCCTGGAGCCAGCAGACCGATCCACGTCCATCTGAAATGCAGGAGCAGTTTGACAATCCCCAGGTATGGAGGTTCTGGTTTGGGGACCATCCGGTATAAAAATGGGAACTTGTGTCTATCCTTGGGAACTTGACTGACAAAACCATAACTGACCTAGTAAAGAGGGGAAGAAATTGGGGGTCTTCAATAATTACTTGCTCTTTCACACTTCAGTCAATGGGGGGAAAGTCCACACTTTGAAGGATATGCATAGAAATACACACTCTCCCCATTTGAATGACCTGAAAAACAGGTCCAAAAGAAAACAAGCTTTGAAGTGGATTTGGGAGAATTTCAGCAAGTATGAGAAGTGTGGGTTCTGCCATCCCTTCCCATTTCACAGATTGTAAACTGATTTGGCTGAGAGAGAACTAACTTGGCCATGAAATGGAAAAGGCAGAGGGGAACTCTGAGCCCACATCACATAAAGAGAGCAAAGAGAATTGGTGATGCTTAGGGAAACACACACATGGCTGGAACACCACACACATATGCTGCTAGAATCTGAGCTAACATTGGTTGACAAAGAAAGATACTGTGGGGTTGTGGTGAACAGCCCAATGAAAGTTTTTAAGTTTCGTGAAGTGCCCAGAAATCTTTGGTTGTGGGCAGTATAGAAATTAATCAAGAAATAAATGTTGACCCAGTGTGCGGCTGCTGTGGGGTGCAGGGAGGTTTCTATGTTGCTCATAATCGGAGAAAAATAATCAAAAATAAAATAGCAAATATCAGATTGAATTTCTTCAAATCTATGGGTTATTATGCTTAAAAATATCATCCATGATAGCCAATTTGAGCATGAAACCTCAGACTTCCAAACCTCGACTTGGATTTGGTGATGACTCAAAGCAAACTGGCTCTAAATAAATCCAAGCAGAATGGGTGAGTTTCCAAAGGACTGAATCAGGGTCAGTGCACAGAGAAAGCTGGGGGCCAGTGAATAAGAAGAGAAGCAGAGCCCTGCTGGATCAGACCAAGGCCCATGTAGCCCAGCATTCTGTTCACACAGTGGCCAAGTAGCTGTCAACCAGGAACCCACAAGGAGGACACAAGTGCAACAGCACTCTCCTGCCCATGTTACCCAGCAACGGATGTACATAGGATCACTGCCTTTGGTGCTGGAGGTAGCATATAGCCATCAGGAGTAGTAACTATTGATAGCCGCCTTCTCCAGGAATTTGTCTAACCCGTTTTAAAGCCATCCAAACTGGTGGCCATCATCACTTCTTGGTGTAGCGAATTCCATGATTTAAGTATGTGCTGCTCAAAACTCTACTTTACCATGTTTCAGGTACAAAAAATCCTGCCCCCATTTTTTCTGATATCTGGCAGTTCGATACGCCTCCTAAGGGGCTATTATGCATACAGATGCCATCCATGATAGTTAATGGGAGGATGAAGCCTCAAATATCCTCAGATTTGGTAACGACTCAAAGAATGGGGCCAGTTCTGATGTGCAGAATGGGGGTTAGTGCACAGCTCTGCTCTACATTGGTTCCCCATATCTCCCCAGCTGTGGTCACCAGTAATTCCTTGTTCTAGGATGGGATGTGAGGGAGGGGGGTTTGACAATGGGTTTATTCACTAAAAAGAATTACATTCCAAAGCAAGGTGGATGTTTGTCCACAAAAGCAAATTACCTAATAAATCTGTGCATTTTTCTGGATGCCATGGACCTCTTTGTCCTTTTTTACAAAAAGGAAGCTGTCCAAAGGAAATTCAAATACAAGACAGATTTTATAAATATTCCGGAGACACTGTTGGATGACAGTTCATACGGGGTTCTTATGGTCATGGAGTTTGCACTCATTCCATGTATGCTTTTACGTATATAATTAAAATATGTATACCCCACACTTCAGCATGACATTTTCCTGGATAGTTTCCAGTAATCCTAAAAGTACAAAGTTAGATTGAGCCTAAATTTATTTAATTAAGATGTCATTGCAATCAATGTGGTAAGGAAGCTGTGAGTAAAGTGCCATTGATTGCAATGGAATTACGCGTGTTTGACTTATCTTCCTTACTAATGGGGATTTTTATGGGAGGTCCAGATTATGTTGTCTTCACTCTGTAACCACTCTCATGCCTCCCAACCCCTCCTTCTGGGATTTTTTGTTACTAGAAAAAATAGTGGTTAAGGAAAAATCAGTCTGAATCACTGTGCAATGCCTTTGGCGTGTTTCTGCTAGGAGGCCTCCATCTGGAAGCACCCTTAGTTTGGATTCAACCCAGTATCTAAAACTGAGAACTCACTGCACCATTCATGCCATTTCAAACTCCCATGTGCAGAAATGAGGGCATGGGGGAGGGAATGGATGAGGTTGTACTCTAAGGACAGTAGAACCTCTCTCACACTGTATTCAATTATTTTCATTAATATTGTCTGTCTCCAGCCTTACATGGTGATGCCCAGCCCAGTGCCACCTTCTGGTCTTCTCTGGTGAGACAGTAAAGTGGAAGTAGATTTAGCCTACATCCCTCACCCCCATTCATATACCTGTGGAATTTTGTAGATGCCCAGCATGGTTGACATCTTGTTGGAGATTTCGGAGTCAGCCCCTTCAAGGACTGCTAACAGGTTATTCTGCCTTCCACAGCTGTAGTTTGGAATATTCTGATGCCCAAAAGAGACTACATCTACCATGGCCTCATAAGTCATTCTTGCACTGAAATAGTTCTCATAGATGTTGTAGCCCAGGGTGACATTGGGCAAGAGCCTCGGATTCTGGTTGATCTCATGAATGGCAAACAGGAAGGGAAGGATGGACCAGAACCTCCAACCTCCTATACTACAACAAAAATTGATCTCATGAGATTTGTATCCTGTATTCTATTAAAACTTTTAACAATTCTTGCATCATTTACTAAAATGGCCTTTCTATGCAATACATATCACTACATTTAATTCTTTGAACTGGAGTCCCAGTGACACTGATGGGAAATTTCTTCAAATGCAATCAGCAGTATGAGAGGGCTATCTACTCACAAGTAAGGAGGACTGGATTACACAGGACAAAGCATGAGGAAGCAGAACTGTGAAGCTGAGTGTGTGTGGTTTGTGGATGGTATTTTAATCATAGAACCTTCATGACCGCAAGAATAAAAAGGAGGGATCCTGTGGCCCAGGTTGGCTCAGGCACTTGTGCCAGGTCCCTTTGCTGCTGATCCCACCACCTGCTGTTCTCTGAGTTGTTGCTTCCCCACCCCCCATGGGCTATATATCCCCAGTGTCCAGCCTAGCTACACCAGTTGGCAGTGGCAGCTTTCCAATGATACTTGATCCTGGCAACGCTCCTGACTGAAAAATTCAAAATGAACCACTCAAGCGGCAGCATTTGCAGTTTCAGGCAGCTTCCTGAATGTTGCCTGAGCAGCTGAGCATCCTCCCCAAGGACCTTTTCTCCAACTGAAACTGGCCACAATAGGGATGTGGCTCTCCAGAAACAGACAGCAGGAAGGAGAGACTCACTGGCCCTGCCAAACACGGAAGCCTGGAGAGCATGAATTCACAGTTAGGCAACTCAGTACTTACGGTCGAAACCTGGTTGAGGGAGGCTTGTAGAAGACGTATGGCTCAAATTCAGTATTTAGTGTAGAAGTGATCCCACCAATCAGGTAGTCTCCTGGCCTGTAAAAGTTAAAGGTGTCTGTTTGTTCACTGATAACGCTCAGTGGGCATTTTGTCTTCAGCATCCGAGAGGAAACATGTGGCAGCAGAAAATGCAGCAGCAACAGCAGCAGCAGCATGTCTCTCTGCTTCCCTGCCCCCACATGCACACACACACACAGTCTGTGACTGGTCTCAGAGCCTGCTAAGGAGAGGTCAGACCCTCTCTCAAGAGCACAGCTGCAGAGACTATCCTATTAGGGATGGATGGAGTCCAGCCCAGACTCAGCTATGAAGGTGATGATATAAAACCTCACACTGGCATAGCCCCTGCCTTCCTTCAGTCTCCACCCGCAGGCGCTCAGTGGCTCAGGAGGCATTTATGCACCATATTTTCAAGATTTATACATGAGGAGTTACCAACTGTTGCTCTTGATTTGAGATTTCTTGTATTGTTTCCAAAGGGTGGTGGTGGGGAATCCCGTGAGCTTTGGTGAGAAGTAGAATAAATCACTATCATTTTGATAATTATGAGGTGGGAAATATCACTCCTGCAACATCGTTGAATTTCTATGTGGCATCATGGGAATCTGGAGAAAAACATGTTTGTGCCATTCCCCAGAGTAGATCTATTTCATGGGTCAGTGAGGGAGCAATTCAGTAAAGTTTGTCTGACTGGTAGTGAAGAAAAAACTTCTTGACATATTAAAGTTTGCGATATTCAGGTAAAACCAAAGAACTGTGAACAAGCAACCAGGTAATCTGTGGGGAATTCCTCCTCAGCCTGCCCTTTCAGTGTTGATGAGGAGGTCTTCATTTTCCTCAGTTAATGGGAAACTTCCTCAGCCAAAGTTCCCAGGTCAGGGAGACTTTGGGTTGTGGCTGGGCTTAGAGGTAGACCTGCATTGAGCCACCACTGGGACATAATGGCAATCAAATATACAGGGGTTTCTCTATTTGGTGGGATAAAAACATAATGCATTAATCTATAAAATATATGAGGACAGTTTTCTGTTTGCGGCAACATACATCTCTCTCATATATTTCTGCCATCATGCCCCGGTGACTGCTCAGTGCAGGTACTGGAGAGTTTGTGCAAAGCAGAGAGCACTCTGTCCTCATGTCTCCCCTGCACTGCCCCCTTATAAAAATATATCTGAGTCCTGGAGGCACTCCTTCAGTTTCCTACAATGCCCCCCCCCCAATGCTACAATATCGGCATTGTGGGAATTGAAATGGCAGCTCCCAGTGTGACAGATATTTGCCCCAGATGTCTTTGTGAGACTCCTGCATCAACCCGGATAATAATCAAATAGTCATTCAAAACAAAGGTTCTTCTTCTTCTTCTTCTTCTTCTTCTTCTTCTTCTTCTTCTTCTTCTTCTTCTTCTTCCTCTTCCTCCTCCTCCTCCTCCTCCTCCTCCTCTTCTTCTTACCTAAGCATGCCCATATAATAAGTGTATAACTTTTATAAAGAAACAAGTGCTTCCTGTATGACGTTTGTGTCAGTTTGATTCTAACAAACGGTTTTGTGCTGACCTAGTTCACTGAACTTTTCAGTGACCGAGGAGCTAGTTATAGGAAAACAAAGTGTTTTCAGCTGAACTCAGGAAAGGCCAGCAGATGCTTCATGTAAGAAAGTTAGGGGGAAAGATAACTGCTTACTTTACGATTGTTCCCATGCTCAGCTTATGAAACAAATACATTCCGTGAAGTATTTTGAGAAGTACATAGAGCTCCAAAGATAGCTCAGGTTGAAATTAGTCCATTACAATACAGTTAAACAGGAGAAGCAGGTGGCATGCTGTTTTCAAGGTAATGTGTTTCAGCAAAGGTGACAAAATAGGAAGTTAATATATCACTCCCAGTCATACCTGGGAATTTTGGAAAAAAAATTAACTCGAGGTTTATTTATTTATTGGACAACGGCCCGAGATTCTAGTTTATCTCATGAATGGCAAACTGAAAAGGCAGGATGTGCCAGCACCTTATATCTCCTATACTGCAACAAAAATAGATGTCCTTGGATTTTCATCCAAAATTCCATGAAAACGTATCACATTTCTTACCTCATTTATTAAAAAGTCCTTTCTAGGAAACTGAAATCTCAACATTTTACTCTTAGAACTAAACTCCCAGTGACACTAATAGGAAGTTTCTTCCCAATGCAAACAGCTGAATTGTGTGTGTGTGTGTGGGGGGGGGGTTGTTGGGACAATGACAATTGGGGAAGAGGTTACACTCCCCTTCTTGACTCTCCAGAAATAGGGGGAATGTCAGAATGGAGAAGAGAGGAGGAGCATTCCGTCTTCAAACTAGAAAGGACTGAAAGACTCAGCTTCAAATCCACACTCAGTCAGGAAGTTCACTGGTTGGTGTTGGTCTAGCCATGCTCTCTCAGCCTAACCTACCCCACATGGTTGTTGTGAAGTAAAATATGGATAGGAACCATGTACACTATCAAGAACTGCCATACAATGAAATATAGAAATGTCCAGAGGGCCCAATGCGATTTAGGATGTAATGCTAGGAAGGTTTTGTAATTAGCTTCCCAATTGCAGCTGTAGGGAGAACACAGTTTGCCCAAAGAGGGAAACCAATTTCTCTCTCGTCTACCTTTCTTCTATATTTCCTTTCTGGCTGGAGGCTGACTGCTCCTCCTGTCATCTACGTTCTGATGTTTAAGTAGCAAACTTGCCTACCCCTCTTCCTGAAGAATCACCTCACCATCTCATGAAAACCTACAAGATACATTTGTATTGGATCTGTAGTGCAATTAGGTTATGCATGCTAACATAAATATTGATTTCACTGTACCCAACAGGGCCTATTCCCTGCCAAGTAGGTTTAAGATTTCATGCTGATTCTTTGAAGGTTCTGCAGTACCTTCTACAGCACTGGACTGGGCATCTTCCCTGGCTTTGTGGTTCATGGAACTTTGCTTCCAAGGGCTATGCACTATGACATTTGCAGAGCTCCTGATACTGGGATCAGTTATGTTGCATTGGCCTCTTGGTTAGTAGTAGCCTGAGGGCCAAACCAAATGTGACTCTCTCTCTCTCTCTCTATATATATATATATATTGCATCTCACATCCACATTGTAAATGATGCAAATAAGGATGTATGGATTCCCCACCGTCCGTTCCGGTGGGGAATCCATGGGGGGATCCGTTCCTCCCCCCGGAATCCTCGTGGAGCAGCTCCGCTCCGCGAGGATTCACAGATCCAAGGGCCACCCCATTCCGCTGACTTCATGCCCTGGATTCCCCTGGTTTTTTTCAGCTCCCCGAACTTACATAAGTCATTTCGTATGTACCACTGAAAAATCCTTTTCGTACTCCTGCTGTCAGTCTCCGTAGGCCTATTTTCCTAAAAAGGGAAAAGCCCTTTGTGGGGATTCCCCATGTAACGTCTGGTCACCTGACCTCACCAGACCTGACCTCACCAGACCTGACCTCACTGGACCTGACCTGACCTCACCTGACCTCACCTAAACTGACCCCACCTAACCTGAAAATAAAGAGAAAAGATGGAGGGTTTCCGTGGAGTTCAAGACTCAGCCCCAGCGAAAGAAAGCCTCAGGTCACAGGGAAAATGCCTCGTAAAAAGGGTAAAGCCTTTCAAGTTCTTCTTCCTTCATTTCCGGTTTATGGATTTCTTTTCGTAATTATTTTCGTAAAATCTGCCATTCAGCGGACAAAAAAACAAGGGTCCGCGTGAGCTCTGGTCTGGGTCGACTGGGCCGCCCCATTCCGAAGAGGATTCCGCAGACCAGATTTGTCAGAATTTGATCCCATTAAAAATTTGGGCGGAATGCTCTGACATATCTAGATGCAAATACATGCCAGGGAGGGTGTACAATTAGGCACATGCTTTGAGAGGGTGGGGAAGGGGAGCATAACCTTTTCCCCCATTGACAATATCCCAACAAAAATTGCCCCCATTTTAATAAATGACACAAGAAATGTGATATTTTTTCATTAAATTTTGGATGAAAATCCAAGGAAATCTATTTTTGTTGGAGTACAGGACATATAAGGTGCTGGCACATCCTGCCCTTCTTGTTTGCTATTCATGTGATTAACCAGAATACGAGGATCTTGCCCAATAAATATATAAACCCTGAGTTATTATTTTTTCCAAAGTTCCCAGTTATAATTTGGAATGATGATTTTACCTCATATTTTGTCAGCTTTGCATATCTTCTATAGTTCTATTGTATTGGACTAATTTCATCCTGAGCTGTCTTTCTAGTTCTATTTGTTATTGTTGTTGAGTCATTAAGTCGTGACTGACTCTTCGTGACCCCATGGACCATAGCACGCCAGGCCTTCCTGTCCTCCACTCTCTCCCGGAGCGTGCTCAAGTGCATATTCATTGCATCGGTGATGCTATCTAGCCATCTCATCCTCTGCCGTCCCCTTATCCTTTTGCCTTCAATCTTTCCCAGCATCAGGATCTTTTCCAGTGACTTTTCTCTTCACATTAGGTGGCCAAAATATTTGAGCTTCAGCTTCAGTATCTGTCCTTCCAATGAGCAGTCAGGGTTGATTTCCTTTAGGATGGACTGATTTGACCTCCTTGCAGTCTAGGGGACTCGTAAGAGTCTTCTCCAGCACCACAGTTCAAAAGCATCAATTCTTCGGCGCTCAGCCTTCCTCAGCTCTCACAGCCATACGTTACTACTGGGAAAATCACAGCTTTGATTATATGAACCTTTGTCGGCAAGGTGATGTCTCTGCTTCTTACTATGCTGTCTAGGTTTGCTATCACTTTCCTCCCAAGGAGCAAGCATCTTTTAATTTCATAGCTACAGTCACCGTCTGCGGTGATCTTGGAGCACAAGAAAATAAAATCTGTCACTGCTTCTATTTCTTCCCCTTCTATATGCCAGGAAGTGATGGGGCCAGATGCCATGTTCTTTGTTTTTTTTAATGCTGAGTTTCAAATCAGCTTTTGCACTCTCCACTTTCACACTGAACAAGAGGCTCTTTAGATCCTCTTTGCTTTCTGCCATTAGGGTGGTGTCGTCTGCATATCTGAGGTTGTTGATAATCCTCCTGGCAATCTTAATTCTGACCTGTGATTCATCCAACCCAGCATTTCTCATGATGTACTCTGTATATAAGTTAAATAAGCAGGACGACAATATGCAGCCTTGTCTTACTCCTTTCCCAATATTGACCCAATCGGTTGTTCCATGTCCGGTTCTTACTGTTGCTTCTTGACCCTCGTACAGGTTTCTCAGGAGACAGGTAAGGTGGTCTGGTACTCCCATCTCTTTCAGAATTTGCCAGAGTTTGTTGTGATCCACCCAATCAAAGGCTTTAGCGTAGTCAATGAAGCAGAAACAGACATTTTTCTGGAATTCTCTTCCTTTCTCCATGATCAAGTGAATGTTGGCGATTTGATCTCTACTTCCTCTGCCTCTTCAAAACCCAGCTTGTACTTCCAGTAGTTCTTGGTTCACATACTGCTGAAGCCTAGCTTGTAAGATTTTGAGCATCACCTTGCTGGCATGTGAAATGAGTGCAATTGTACGGTAGTTTGAACACTCTTTGGCATTGCCCTTCTTTGGAATTGGAATGTAAACCGACCTTTTCCAGTTTTGTGGCCACTGTTGAGTGTTCCAAATTTGTTGGCATATTGAGTGCAGCACTTTAACAGCATCATCTTTTAGGATTTTAAATAACTCAGCTGGAATACTGTCATTTCCGCTAGTTTTGTTGTTAGTAATGCTTCCTAAGGCCCACTTGACTTCACTCTCGAGGATGTCCGGCTCAAGTTCAGTGACCACACTATCATGGCTTTCAGGGACATTAAAATCTTTCCTGTATCGTTCTTCTGTGTATTCTTTCCACCTCTTCTTAATCTCATCTGCATCTGTTAGGTCCCTGCCTTCTTTGTCCTTTATCATGCCCGTCTTTGCACAAAACATTCCCTTGATATCTCCAATTTTCTTGAAAAGATCTCTAGTCTTTCCCATCCTATCGTTTGCGAGCAGAGATGGGTCAAAGAAGACGCAGACAACAAGCTTGGATTGAAAACTGGGCCACATTTATTGAAATATTTGCAAAGGGGTAACTAGGACGGGCATCTAACTGTGTCAGCGTCTAGCTGACACTTCTAGGGCGAAAACACACCCAGCCTGAGGGGTGGCGGTGATCTCGCCATCCCTCCGGACTGCCCCTTCTGGGGGAGGTAGACCTTCCGGTGTCACCCCCAACCCGGTGCCGCAAAACACCTGGGTGAGTGAGTAGGGTTGGTCTCCCAGGCAACCCTTATCCCCCCACCGAGCCACACAACCCGTTCGGGGGGCCTCAGACGTCACCTGTCACCATAAGGTGCCTCTGCGTGCACACCACCCCTACTCCCTTTCCTGTTTTGCCCGTCCTAGCTGCCACAGGAGTCACAAGCCTATTGCTTGTGAAACTCCCCCCACCTGCGCAGAAGAACTTCCCGCAGGCCCCTTTGCAGATCGGCCAGAAATAAGTCGTTGCCTATGTCTGACAGGTGGACTCCGTCCTGCCTGTAAAGCTCCCTCCTAGTCCAATGGATTCCTTGGTGGTTGATATAGCCATCACCATGATCTGACAACCCACGTGCCAATTCTCTGTTCACCTTGCGCCAGGCCCGTTCCATGGCCGCATGGCTCTGTGCCCTCCAATGATTCTCGGGAGCATTGAGGACCATAATATGGTCACCCCCAGCCAACAATGTCGGATCGTCCGCAGATCAGCCAATGCCTGCTCAATCAAGACCTTTCCAGGCTTGTAGCCCAGGTCGTTCCCTCCTAGGTGCAGCACCAGGGCCTGTGGCGGGAAACTGACCAAACCTCGTTGAAAGAGTGTGGGTAGAAGACTGTCCCAACGCATACCCCGTCGGCCGAGCCACTGTATTGCCACTTGTTGGGGAAACTGCACTCAGGATCCGAAGGCCGATGTAGAAGCTCTGCGGGCAGCCTAAAAAACCATACTGTGCCCACAAATGAGCACCTGTACTGGCGTTGGTCGAATCCCATCTAAATAAAACATTGGGGAAGGCGAAGAGAATCATCATGAAGCATCAGGCAACTTGCGAATGTAAGAGCGGAAGGCCCTGGAGCGTCATCTCCCTACCGCCTTCACTTGCTTGGAAGAAAAGCCTATGGCAGCTGCCGTAGAGGCCACCCCAATATGGAATGAGTGAGTCCCGAAACGATAATGCCCCAGACCCAGTGTGGTCAAGGCTAACTTGGTGACTGCCCAAAATTGGAACTTTGTCAGTGGTGAACCGTCAGCATGGCAAAATAGGGGACCCTTCTTTGCCCCGCGATGCTCAAAGAAAGCCTGCAAGGCCCTAACAGGGCATAACCCGTCAGCCTGGGCCTGGTTAAGGGTCACCAATGTTCCCTTGCCTGACTGATCGGTTTTTGAACATCGAATATGGAGGTGAATCAGGTTAGAATGGATCAGGATATCGGAATACCTCAAGGCCTTCCTGGTGGTGTCGGATTTGGAGGCCCAGACCAGTTCTGAAATCCTAAGGGCCCCAAAAAAGGCTGTTAAGGCTGCAGCGTGAAAGAGGGAGGCTTCGTATGGAGAAGAGCAAATGGAGGGCCACAATGCCCGAAGCCCTATAAGAATAACTGGCGACAAAGGATGCCTGGAGTCTGGCGGGGTGGGAGACATCCATGCCCAGCCTTGCACAGCCTTTCTGATTCGGAAATCTGAGGTGGAGTCCTCCACCCCTCGCACTTTGGCCCAGAAGGCCAAAGAGGCGAGCTTCCCCGAAATGGTCCTAGCAGATAGTCCCTTATTATGCAGATGTACACAGAATTGTAACAAGTGGTCCACAGGTAAGGGCCACACATCCTGCAACTGCAGTCCACACCTGAAGGCGCTAAACTCCCTACCCTCTCTCTTGTAGGCAGCTCTAGTGCTGGGGGCTATAGAATTCAGGATAGTGTGTTCGACTTGAGAGCGCCAATCTCCCAGAGTTCGTCTGGCATGGGGTCTGGCAGCGGACGTGCCCACAGAGCCAACACACGGAACTGGTCGATCTGGTTTCATGACAAAGCATCGGCTACTGGGTTCCTCAGACCCAGCACGTGGCGGGCACGGAACCATATGTTGTGGCGTAGGCATTGGAGGGTAATGCTCTAACTAACTCCATGACCCTTTGGTTTCTAGAGGATAATGTATTAATGACATGCACTACAGCCAAGTTGTCGCACCAAAGAAGGGCGACAGAGTTGGCCATCAAGTCTGCCCAAATATGTACAGCCACGTAAATGGGGAAGAATTCCAGAAAGGTGAGGTCCCGACAGATACCGCCGGCAGCCCAGGTCTCCGGCCACTGGCCCAGGCACCACCGGTCTCGCCAAATTAGCCCAAAACCAAAGGTGCCAGCCGCGTCTGAATGGATCTGGATGTCGGCTCGTAGAAGTAATTCGCGTCTCCAAAAGGAGATGCCATTAAAGTCCCTCAGGAATTTAAGCCATACCTGCAGGTCCATGCGCATAGCAGAGGTGACTCTGGTGCGATGATGCGGGAGTTGAAGACCCTGCATTGCCCAGCAGAGCCGTCGCAGGAATGCGCGGCCGGGGGCAGTCACCCTACCAACGAAGTTCAGATGGCCAACGACTTCCTGTAGTGCTCTAAGGGAGACTTTATGAAGGTGCAAGATGGACTGGAGCTTATTTTTAAGTACCAGCAATTTATCGTGAAGGAGACGAGAACACTGTGCACGGGTATTGAGCTCGATCCCCAAGAACGTCAAAGTAACAGCTGGGCCCTCTGTCTTCTCGTGTGCCAAAGGGACACCCAAGTCTGAGGAAAGGGATATGAATGCCCTAATCAGGTCAGAGCATTGACTGCCATCCCCGAGTCCAGCAAACAGGAAGTCATCCAAATAATGGACCACATCGCCGCAGCCCGTCTTGTCCCATATGGCTCATTCCAGAAAGGTACTAAATGTTTCAAACATGGCACAAGAGATGGAGCATCTCATAGGGAGGGCGTGGTCGATGTAAAATTTGTTCTGGAAGGAAAATCCCAGCAAATCAAAATCCAGAGGATTGATAGGCAAAATGCAAAAAGCGGATTTGATATCACACTTGCCCATCAATGCCCCGCGGCCCAGAGGTCTTATCATGGCTACTGCAGCATCAAAGGATGTATACTGCACGGAACATAGGTAATCTGGAATTTCATCGTTAACCGACTGGCCCTTGGGGAAAGAGAGGTCATGAATTAACCTGAATTCACCAGGCGATTTCTTGGGTATAATTCCCAAAGGGGAAATCCTCAGGTTGGGTAGCGGGGGCGAGGAAAAGGGGCCGATGACCCAACCTGACTGAACTCCTTTGTTAATTTTGTCTTGCACCAAGCACCACATGCTAAGAACAGACCGGTGTTTACCGGTCAAATACGGCCTGCGCAGGCCCGTAAGGGGATCCTGAAACCTAATGTAAAGCCACGTTCCAAGTAGATCGCTGCCCGCCGATTTGGGTAATGACCTAGAAGTTGAAGGAGTGGAACAATCTTAACTGGGCTGGGGCCCTTTGGGAGGGGGAGGATGCCCACCACCCTGTTTTCTGCCACCCCGGCCATCCTTTGGGGGACCTCTCCAACCTCTGACTCTTGGGCAAGAGGAGCAGGAGTGTTGACCGCCACAAACGGAGCACTCATGCCAGAAGCGGAATGGGTTATGGGAGCAGGAACCTTTGGAGTTGAACTCCCAGCACAGCCAGCGTCTTGGCGGCTATTGTGGGCAACAACTTGGCCAGGATGTGGCCGCTGTCGGACCTGTCACCGAAGCCTGGCCTAGAAGGGGTCATGAATTGGAGCCAAAGGTCATGGTCCTTCAGATCCCAGTGCATGGAGGGGTCGATGGCAGCTCTCCTTCGGAAGGCCTCGTCATAAGCCAGCCATGCGCTCCCCTCATATTCGGAGTAAGCCCTGTATATTATGTCGAGGTACTTGGTGAGAACCCAAGCCCTCTCAGGGAACCTCTGTTGGAGGATGCCAGTGTAAATTAAAAAGCCTGGCAACCAGTTCACCCAGTTGTGAGGCACCTTGCGAGCTTTGCTTCGCTCAGGATCCCGGTCACGGATACTATCTTTGTCGCTGGGTTCGGGCTCATGAAAGAGCAGGGCAAAGACATCGATAAATTCACCCCGCAATATCTTTTCTCTAGTGGCAGTGGTTAAGTGAAAACCAATAGGGGAGGACGTAGCACCAGTGGGCATAGATCCACGACTCAGGTTGGTGCATGGGTCAATCGAGGACAACTGTGGGGCTAGCAGGGAAGGAGGTAGGGAAGCTAGGGGGTCGCCAAACACTGGCGGAGGCGACGTTAAGCAGATGAGGCTGGACTAATGGCAGGGCAGGCGCGGTAGCGTCTCCTGCCGGTAGTAGTAAGGGGAATGAAGCGCCAGGCCCCAAAGAACTGGGAGGGCTGGCCAATGGAGCAGCTGAACTAGGAGTTGAGGCCAAGGCAACGGGCTGAGGAGTACTAGCTGTGGGGGCTGAAATAACTGAAGGAAGTGGACGAGGGGGGACTGGGCCGCCTTGAAGGTAACCCACGGCACCCAACCCCATGGGGTGATTTGTCCCATACCCGGCCATGCGAATTGAGATGCCAAAGCAGTCTCACCTGTATCAATCGTAGGTGTGTTCTGATCCCTAGCTGGAAAAACCGACGTTGCTGCTTGTGCGCCCAGGGAAGATGAGGCCACAGAAGGGAGGAGCTCCACTGAAGGCAGTGCGCCTTCTGGAAGAGCCGAGGAAGAGGAGGTGGATGCCTCAATAGCGTCTAGACAAGCTGAAATAGAAAGAAGCAACGAGTGTTGGGTCTGCTGCCACGTTCGCTTAGGTTGGACTGCTGAGGGTTTTTGGGGCCTGGCTGGGGGAGGGAGAGGTATCCCCGAGGAACGCTCAGCAGCTTCCAAAAAAGAAAGAATTGATGACAATACCGGGTCTGAGTCCTCATCAGACTCAGAATCAGGCCTTGGCAGCGGTCTTTTGGGGAGGGGGGGAGGGGCCCTCCCTTTACCTTTCTTACCACCTTGGCCCTTCTTGGGAGGCATGATGCAAAAGGTAAGTTAAGCTTAGCTGCTACGGACTGAAGTAAGCAAGTGGGCACGCCGGGCAACAGGCAGCTATCACACAATCTTCACAATCAGCAGATACGCTTTCCAGACCGAGAGATTAAAGCTTAAGAGATGCAGCAAAGTTTTGTGTTTTTTTTGAAGGAAATGCGCTTGAGCCCGGGCACCCTCAGCTGAGGGCGCCCTAGCTCAGGAGGTGCCAAAGAGGCAGCCGCAGATGCTTCAGTAGTTTAAGTATTTATTTATTTATTTATTTATTTATTTATTGGGGGGGAGATGCCAACAGGAGAATAGCAAGGTGCTGGGGGGGAAACACCTAGTCTCTGGCCCTGCCGCCAGACTCCCCTCCCCATCAGGCAGCCTAAACTGTCGAGCTGGGGGGGGGAGGTAGGCACGCAGCTGCCGGGACAGCCGGAGCTGGCAAACGCAGGTGCCATGCTCAACGCGCGCCGCCGCTGCACCTCGCCCCCACCAGCCTCCGAGGCCCAGCGAGGTAAGCGAAAGGCCACGGCCAGCGGAGGCCGGTGGAAGGAGAGCCCGGCAGACTAATATGCCGGCTGGCAGGCAGGCCAGGAGCTGGCCAGCCAGCTGGCTGGCAGGCCAACAAAAAAGGGGCGGGCGATTGAGAGACCGTGCGGGCGGGCGGGCAGGCGGGCAGGCAAAGGAACGAGGGGGTGGGCGGGCGAGCGAGGTGATTGGGGGGGTGAACAAAGGCTGAGGGGGCCCCACCCGGACCCCCGGGAAGGAGTAAGGCGCCTCACCCAGGCACGTGAAGAAGAGAGATCACATGCTCGAGAGCAGCCGCCGCGCTGCCGGCCAAACCGGGGCTCCGGTGGGCGCTCGAGGAAAGGAACCGTCAGGGAGGGAGGGAAGGGGGGGTGGAAACGATATCACCAGTAACGTTGGCTCTCCTGATGGCCAGCAGGCGCTGTCCCAGGGGGAGCGGCGCCGGAGCACACGAGACCCGCTGCGAGTGTCGGTAACTCGATAGCCACGCGTGAAGAGAAGCTTTGGCATGCAGAAGCACGCTGAGTCCAGGTGGCTGGAAAGACAACGACGAAGCCGGTCTCCAGCAGGCGAGAATCCCTCGTCGAATCCAGGCGAGTCTTTAGTTCTCAATAGCTGCATTGCTCCAAAGAGCTGAGATAGGGAGGGGGGTCGAGTTTAAGACAACTCAGCCCGCTCCTCCCTGACTGGTGGTGCAACTGGGGTGCACCAATCAGAGACCCATACGTCTTATCACCCCACCCGCCCACAATGCCCCCCCCTTTCAGCCAGACAAGCTGGCGCCGGGTAGGGCATTTTACTCGATTTCTTTGCATGGTTCATTTAAGAAGGCCTACTTGTCTCTCCTTGCTATTCTCTGGAACTCTGCATTCAGTTGGATATTGTTGTTGTTGTTCAGTCGTTCAGTCGTGTCCGACTCTTCGTGACCCCATGGACCATAGCACGCCAGGCCTTCCTGTCCTGCGCTCTCTCCCGGAGCGTGCTCAAGTTCATATTCATTGCATCCGTGATGCTATCTAGCCATCTCATCCTCTGCCGTCCCCTTCTCCTTTTGCCTTCAGTCTTTCCCAGCATCAGGGTCTTTTCCAGGGAGTTTTCTCTTCGCATTAGGTGGCCAAAATATTGGAGCTTCAGCTTCAGTATCTGTCCTTCCAATGAGCAGTCAGGGTTGATTTCCTTTAGGATGGACTGATTTGACCTCCTTGCAGTCCAGGGGACTATTAAGAGTCTTCTCCAGCACCACAGTTCGAAAGCATCAATTCTTCGGTGCTCAGCCTTCCTTATAGTCCACAGTTCGTCTGAGTTGTTGTTGCTTGTGCGCCCAGGGAAGATGAGGCCGCAGAAGGGAGGAGCTCTGCTGAAGGCGGTGAGCCTTCTGGAAGAGCCGAGGAAGAGGAGGTGGATGCCTCAATAGCATCCAGGCGATCTGAAATAGAAAGGAGCAACGAGCGTTGGGTCTGCTGTCGCGTTCGCTTGTGCTGACTGAGGATTTTTTGTGCCTGGCCCAGGAAGTAGGAGGGATCCCCGAGGAATGCTCAGCAGCTTCCAAACGAGAAAGAATTGATCCCAGTACTGGGTCTGCGTCCTCATCAGAGTTAGAATCGGGCCTTGGTAGCAGTCTTCTGGGGAGGGGGGAGGGGCCCTCCCCTTCCCTTTCTTACCACCCTGGCCCTTCTTGGGAGGCATGATGCAGGAGGTGAATTAAGCTTAGCTGCTATCAAAAAGTTAAGAAAGCCGCTGGGCACCCCGGACAATAGGCAGCCACCCCACAGTCTTAAGATATGAGGGTACGAGTTCCAGACCAAGACAGAGAGGCCTGGGGATGAAGATGGGAGTGCTGCACTACCGTTTAGATAGAAAATCAGATTTCAAGAGGCGCAGCCAGGGGCCAGAGGTGATGGAGCTGCATTTGAGCGCTGGCGCCCTCAGCCGAGGGCACCCTGTCTCGGGAGGCGCCAAACAGGCAGCCACCGCTGTTACACAATTTTATTAATTAAATATTTAATTAATAATCGTAATTTAATTTTTTGGGGGGTGGGGTGGGGCGGGGAGACGTCCCAAGCCCCTGGGAGGTGACCAATCGGGGCTGTGATATGCAGCCAGGCGCCCCTCCCAACAGGCAGACTCAGCTGATGAGTGGGGGGGGCAGGCAGACCGCTGCTTGGAGCGCTGCCACCGGCAACCACCGGCGCTGTGCTCACCTGCCTGCTGACGCTCCCCGCTGGGAGCAACACCTCAGGGGCCGAGGCGGCACCGGCGGGAGGCTGGCAAGGTGAGGATGAAGAGGCCGGCAAGGCCGGCAGCCAGATAGACAGGTCGGCCAGCAGGCGGGCCGTGATCTGGCCTGGCGGCCGGTGGGCCAGTCAGGCGAGCGGGTGGGTGAGCGGGTGGGCAGGCGGGCGATTGAGCGAGCGGGCGGGAGAGCGGGCGGAAGAGCAAACGAGTAAACGAGGAGAGAACGAACAGACGGGTGGGCTGGGGGGAAAGGAGCCGGCAAGGGAGGGAGGGAGGCGGAATGATATCACCAATAACTTCGGAGCTCCGGAGGCAGCAACATTGGCTCTCCTGACGGCCAGCAGGCACCGTCCAAGAGGGAGCCGCACCGGAGTGCACAAGGCCTGCCGCGAGTGTCGGCAACCCGATAGCTGTGTGAAGCGAAGAGTTTGGTGCACAGAAGCACGCTGGGTCCAGGCGGCTGGAACAAGGACGAAGCCGTTCTCCAGCAGGCCAAAGTCCCTCGTCATGTCTTTTGCTGCATCGCGCCAAAGAGCTGAGATAAGGAGGGGGGTCGAGTTTAAGACAATTCGGCCTGCTCCGCCCCGACTGGTGGTGCGACTGGGGTGCACCAATCAGAGGCTCTTGCATCTTGTCACCCCACCTGCCCGCAATGCCCCCCCCTTTCAGCCAGACAAGCTGGCGCCGGGTAGGGCATTTGTGTCCAGCCAGGCTGCCATGATAGGCTATGAAAGTATTTACGTAGCCTATCATGGCTAGGCAAAAAAAGAAACCAAAAAAACCAGCGTATGCAAATGGCAGCAGCTACGGCAGCCACCATTTGCATTCCCTATTTTTTGCCATTTTATCTTACGTAAATATTTATGTAGGCTATTACGGCGAAAAAAAGGGGAATGTAAATAGCGTAGTGAGCGCTATTTGTGTTCCTTCCCCCCCCCTGTAATAGCTTATGTAAATATTTACGTAGGCTAAAACGGCAGAAAAAAAGCAACACAAATGGCACCCACTACGCTATTTGCATTCCCCTTTTTTTCGCCGGAATAGCCTACGTAAATATTTATGTAGGCTAAAATGGCGAAAAATAGGAAACGCAAATGGCGGCTGCCATAGCCGCCACCATTTGCCTACGCGTTTTTTTGGGGGGGGGCTTGCTGTGATAGGCTATGTAAATACTTACCTAGCCTATCATGGCTATGATGAGGAAGCGAATGGCAGCTGCAAGGTAAGTGCTCCGTTTTGCTCACCTTTCGTGGGTTGGGGGCTTTGTCCCACATGCCTTTCATGGGTTGGAGGGGTGAGGGCTTTGTTCCGCCATGGATTTCAGGGGGCCGAATGCTCTGGCATTCAGCCTCACCGAGATTCGGCCTCACCGAGATGGTGAATTCTCCACCATGCCTAGTGTAAACTCCATGACTATAAGAACCCTCTATGAACTTCCATCCAACAGTGTCTCCGGAATATATATAAAATCTGTGTCAGAATTAAATTTCCTTGCAGGGACTTGTTGTAATAAGGAACTGGCCCCATTCTTCTTGGACTGATTTGGAGACAAGCTACTTGGAGTCATTACCAAACCTGAGTTGAGGTCTGGAAATCTGAGGCTTCGTGCTCCCATTAACTATCATGGATGACATGTTTAGGCATCATAGCCCCTTATGAGGAGTATATACCCGCCAAATATTTAAAAACACACACACACAACAGGATGCTTTTGTACTTCAACTGCAGCACAGTAGAGTTTTGCACCGGCCCCCAGTTTGACTGTGCACTGACCCTATTCAGCACTTTGGAAAGCCACCCCAGTTGGCTTGGACAGATTTAGAGGAGTCTGCTTTGAGTCATCAGCAAACTTGAATTGAGGTTTCGAAGGCTGAGATTTAATGCTCCTATTGACTATCTTTGATGAGGATTCCAGGCGTAATAGCCCATAGATTTGAAGAAGGGCTGTATGATATTTGCCATTTTTTCAATTCCTTTTTTTCCCCCCTAATAATGACCTACATAGAATTCATTCCCACCCCCACCCCCTAGCCGCACACTGGGTCAACTTTTATTTATTTATTACATTTTTATATGGTCCACTAGCCAAAGCTTTTTGGGCGGTTCACAAAAATGTCTCATCACAGCCCCAAGATCTCTTTCTTTGTTAAACAATGCTAGGTCAGATCCCAGCAGCATATGTGTGTGGTGTTTCGGCCATGTGTGTGTTTGTCGAAGCATCACCAATGCCCTTTGCTCACTTTGTGGGAACAAATATGTGATTTGAGGCTCAGACTTCACCTTTTCATTTTATCTTTCTTGGTCAAGTTAGTTTTCTCTGACCTGGATTAGTTTACTGTCTGTGAAATGGGAAGGGATGGCAGAACCAGTACTTTTGAAATTTGCCGAAATTCTCCCAAATCCACTTCAAAGCTTGCTTTGTTCTTGAACTGCTTTTCAGCTCATTCAAATGGGAAAAGTGTGTATTTCTATGTACATTTTTCAAAGTGTGGACTCTCCCCTCATTGACTGAAGTGTGAAAGAGCAAGTAATTATGGAAGACCCCCAATCCCTTTCCCTCTTTACTAGGTCAGTTATGGTTTTGTCAGTCAAGTTCCCCAAAACAGACACAAGGTCGCTTTTGTACCGGATGGCCCCCAACCCAGAACCTCCATACCTGGGGAGTGTCCAACTGACTTTGATCCATCTCCTGGCTCCAGACAATGACAATGGTGAAAAGTATGCAGTCATCAGGAACGGCATTTGAATTGCCTTTTCTGAAAGCATTCCAGTGCTGACTTGGAGAAGGATGTTCCACATAGTTTCATGTCTTATAAAAACTCAGATCAATGTAATTGTTTGTTCAGTGGACTCTCTAATCATATATGCTGTAGTATCAATAATGCAGGAAGTTGAGAAGACCAAAAAATCGACTGTGGGAAATTTTGGATTGCAACAGCTCTGCAGGAACTCAACATCAGCTTGATGTACAAAATGGTTGATCTTCAGCACATGTTTCTTTGTCCTTCTTAATCAAGAATGATAGAAGGACACCATATGGCAATTTTGAATAATTTGATGTTGCTATCAAGCATTTTGGGGAGACCACATTTCATTGTTTATATTTCAGTCATGCCCTGCCTGTGAAAGTCTAGGAAAGAAGCAGAGAAAAAGAGACCTGGAAGAACCTGTCCCAGGAGGTGACTGAAAGAATCCTGTCTCAAGACACCTGCAGTATTTATAGTTCCATCCAGGCTGTGGCACAGACCTTAAAGGCTGCATTCTCATCCCCATCAGATGGAATGCAGGAGGTGGGTGGAGAGGAGCAGGCACTTCAAAGGACACAGTCATGGCAGGTATTCCTTCTCCCTCACACCTTTCATGAATGGATTCCCATTATCCCCCCCCCTTTCTTCCAAGGAGCTCAGGGTGGTACACATGTCCTCCTCTCCATTTTGTCCTTACACCAGCCCTGTGAATTAGGGTAAGCCAAGTGTTGCTGACTGGCCACGGCAATCTCGTGATGTTCACAGGAAAACAAAGTTGTTTTTTGAAACCACATGGGGGTAGGGATGTAGTGGTAGAGTTACTTTGGTCTATCTGGTGCACCAGTCAGAAATCCTTCAAACTCTGAGTGTTTATTTTTCTTGAAAAGGTGTCCAAAACTGAAAGAGGATTACAGGGGGGGTATCACGTACCCAGCTACTCAATAATCTACTAATCATAGCTAGCAGGGGTGGTCTCAGTGTGTGGAGTCGGGGTCTCCTGCATAGGTTGAACTGTTGGAAGTGTCTTAGGTCTTCATGGCTGTATCAGATGATATCACTCTGTTGATCTGGGTATGGGGGTAAAGAGCATTGTCTATTTGTCAAGGAAAGATCGCTACCTGGGTGGATTTAGAGACTTAGAAGAACTGCCCCACTTTGACTTGAGTTGCATAGTGTCAGGGAAAGATGTACCCACATTTGCCCAACCATGAATAGAACTCTCCTAGCAACTGGGAATTCTGCATACAGGCTAGGATACCAAATTCCTGCCATAATACCAGAACAGGGTTCAGTGGACTGAAAGGATCAGTGTAGAGTAGAGCTCCAAATGGGCAGAGCCAAGACATACCACAGACTTTCCCAAATTCCTAAGTCTGTGTGTTTTTCTATCTCATTCTAGCTTCACTCTTCACTAAGAAAATGACATCTTCACAATACTTCTATAGATGGAGCTTATATGGATGAGCACGGGGAACTGGCATCTGACTTTTGTATTGTGAACTGGGTGGTTTTTCCCAACATGTCCACTGCTAGAGTGGAAGCTGGGAGTATAGAGAGACAGGCCTTCTCCGACATTGAATTCACCATTGGTCAGAATGCCATTGTGTGGCCCAAGAGGTTTAACCAGGTAGGGGGAAGTGCTTATTTCATTTGATGCCCTTAAATATTTTATTTCTTTCTTACATTACTATACCTTCCCAGGCAATCCTATACATTTTCAAAGCAAAACGTGTCCCATTGAGTTCAATAAGGCTTGCCTGTGGAGTTAATTTGGCTTACTCCCTGGTAAGTGGGCATAGGATTGCAGCCTTAAGGTCTATCGGTTTGCACACTACTTTACATAATACTTTAAGGATGTGATTTGTAAGCTCTTCATTTATATTGCAATAAAATAATGACTATGAATAGAAAGGTTAGGCATGATTTTACAGAACCCCTGGAGGACTGCTGTGAAGTTTGCTAGACCAGTGTTCCCCTATCTTGTTTACAAATCACATTTGGAATGTTGCAAACTTCTGTGGGGGCTGTCACAAAGTGGATCCCATGAGAGAGTGGACCCTCAGAACAAATTGGCTGTTCTGCTAGGCATGGCCATCCTAAATTATCCATTTCACAGAAGGCAGCAGCGGGTTCAGGGAAGCAGGACAGTGTGGGGAAAGATCCCCCTGGCTCCCATCATGTGTGCCATTGTGTGGCAATGTTTGGGCCACCTGTGAAGGGGCTGGTCCCAAATTTGTTTTAAGTCATGGATGTTCTGTGTGAATGGGGTCTCCCTCTCTTCCCCTCTGTGTATGAGACAGTTTTATTATTGTTTACATTAATTTGAAGGTATTAAAATGTCTTCATACAATTGGATCTTTTAAAAAAACTGTCTTTAGTGTATTTTGCAATTTTATTCGTTTCATCCGCTCCCAAATCCTTTATCATTATACCACCCCATCACCCCACACACTCAGCTTTGCATAGGGATGGCAGAGAATTCTTCCACGGATCTCAGTGAGGCCGAATGCCAGTGCATTCGCCCCCCCGAAATCTGTGGTGGAACGGCCTGCCACCCCCCCCCCGCCACCCCACGGATCGAGACTTACCTGGGGCGAGACTTACCTGGGGCAGATCTTCCAGGCGGCGGCAGCTCTGGCGGCAGCTCCGGGGGCAGCAGCGGTGGCTGGTCTTCCGACGGGCTGCTGCCGCCGCCATTTGCAGTCTTGTCTTTTTTCTTTTTTCTTTTACAAGACGTAATAGGCTACATAAAGACTTACGTAGCCTATCACATCTGGTTTAAAAAAAAAAGTCTTAGTCTACATAAATAATTATGTAGACTAGGATGGCGAAAATAAGGGGAACGCAAATAGCGTAGCGGACGCTATTTGTGTTCCCCCTTATTTTCGCCATCTTAGTCTACATAAATATTTACATAGACTAAGACGGCCAAAAATAAGGAACGCAAATGGCGGTGGCCATAGCCGCCGCCATTTGCGTACGTGTGTTTTTTTTTTTTTTTAAAGACAGACGTGATAGGCTATGTAAGTCTTTACGTAGCCTATCACGGCTGATTACAGGGACGCAAGCGGCGGCGGCTATGGCCGCCACCATTTGTGTCCCTGCTAGCCAGCAGCCAGATGTCCGGCTGCTGGCAGAGCTGGCCAGCGGCTCCACAGAATCCCTGCAGAACGGAGCCGGCTGGTGAGGATTCGGGGGAGAGGGATGGAGCGCCTCCCCCCCCAGCGGAACCCGGTGGGGCTAGGTAAGGGGGATTTCGTACATCCCTAGGTTTGCAGGTATGCTTTCCCATACTTACTCCTGAGTAGTCCTCCTTACTTGTGAGTAAACAATCATAAGCTGTATTTTTTTAACTGTGCAGCTTCTCAATGTTACTTCTAAATAGGTATGAACAGGGGTCCGTTTGCTCCTGATGAAGTGAGCAATGCCTACCCAACTTGGCCAGAATGAATGTGTTAGTCTTTAATTGGCCAGATGTATCTTTGTGGTCATTAAAAGTGGTGAAATGTGGACACTTTCACAATTTGTTACCAGGTTCCACAGACTGCTTTTCTTTTGGCTCTGAGGATATCATCATCATCATCATCCACCACCACCGCCACCACCACCACCATCTTGTTTGGCTGCCTCCACTGTCCTGCATTCATGATCTTGAAGTCACTTGTTTATTTTTGTAATGGGAGTAGCTTTTGAGGCAAAAGAATCTTGGCCCCAACCAAAGTAATGGTTTTGGAGGATTGTTTTTTTATTTTTGTCACAACATGCAAATGGGTGGATCAGGGCTCTTTAAGGGCACAATCCTATTCACCCTTAGACAGAAACAGGTCCTACAACTCCCTGACGGCTCAGACAGCCATATTGCCTGTGGGATGCTGGAAGTTTAGAAAAAAAGACACACAGAAAAAAGACTCATTCCTTGCTAGCCACATCTTTCCTAAACCACCTACCCTTTGTATTCTGTCCCTCCAACTGAATAGAAGGTCTCCCTTAATAGGTCTCCCATTCATTATTCTTAATAATCCTCCTTCCTAAATAATCCCCATTCCCTGGTGGCCAATTGAACTATATTTCTGGCCATTGGAAGCTAGTGCTGATCAGGACTTCACACACAGCCTCCCTTGTTTTTCAAACAAGGTCCTCCAATCAGATTGGCTGTAGCAGCAGTTGGGCCTAGGGATGTCAGAGAATTTCGCCATGAATCTCAGGGAGGCTGAATGCCAGCTCATTCAGCCCCCCGAAATTGGTGGTGAAACGGTCTGCCCCCCCACCCCCCTTCTGGAATGGGACTTACCTTGTGCGAATGGCGGTGCGGCGGCGGTGCGGCGGTGGCGGCTGCGGCAGCCGGTCTTCCGACCGGCTGCCGCAGCCTCCATTTCCAGTAAAAAACAAAACAAAACAAAAAAAACCTGATAGGCATAGGCTACGTAAACATTTACGTAGCCTATCACGGCTAGATTTTAAAAAAGATACCGTGATAGGCTATGTAAATGTTTACTTAGCCTATCACGGCTGAGTGAAAAAAAAAAGTGTTTTTTTTTTTCCCCCACTCAGCCGTAATAGGCTACGTAAACATTTACGTAGACTGTCATGGCTGACTGCAGGGACGCAATCGGCAGCGGCTACGGCAGCTGCCATTTGCGTCCCGGCCAGCAGGATTTGTGGCGGGAGGGACGGGGCGCCTCCCCCCGGCCAGAATTTCGCGGGGGAGGGATGGGGTGCCTCCCCCCCAGCCAGAATTTCGGGGGAGGGACGGAGCACCTCCCCCCACCGCAAATCAAATTTCAGGCAAGGTAAGGGACTTTCGTACATCCCTAGTTGGGCCCATCTGTATAAGAAGGCGGGCTACTAAGGGAGCCAGCTGTCTGAGTGTGAGGAGTCCAGGGACAAAGCATCTCAGTCCCAGTGACAAAGGGTCAGCAAAGAAGCGAGTTAGTCAACTGTGGAGGTTTAGCAACATGGTGAGGAAGCCAGACAGTTGACTCTTCCCACCCTACTCCCAGTAAGTAACTGTAAATAAATAACTATAAATAAGTAGATCACCTCCTCGTAGTAATAACTATGTTTTCCAGGTACAACACACCCAAATCAAGAAGCGGTTCTGAAGGTAGGAAGCCAGCAAGAGCATGGGGGCTATCCAGTGCTTTGCACTGAATGCCATAGGTACGACTATCTGCCTGCTGGACAGAAGTCATGGCTGTCTGCTTGTTTTAATCAGTGCCTGGCTTTCAGGGAACAAATTTGTTCACTTCAGGCCAAAGTTGCTGACCTGGAGAAGCTTTGAGAGGCAGAGAGGGTGGTGGATGAGACCTTCAGAGACCTACTAGCAGTGTCCCACTCCCAGGTTGACTGCTCTTCTGCTGTCACGGAGAATGCGGGTCTTGGTGAAGGAGGGTGTCAGTTTGAGGAAGAGGGAAATGATCCCTTAGAAGGGACCCATTCCTCAGAAGACAAACAAATATCTTTATGTGCTGAGGATGTACCTCCAGGGGGAGGGGGCTTGTGGTAGCGGGAGATTCAATGATTAGTCACATAGACAGGTGGGTTTATTTATTTATTTATTTATTTATTAATCGCCCATCTGACCAGTCACCTGGCCACTTTGGGCAATGTACAATGGTACAATTTAAAACTGTAACATTATACATTAAAACATTTTTAAAAAATACCCAAACCCACCCAAATGCTTGCCTGAATAACCAAGTTTTCAGTGCATGGTGGAAGCTCATTAAAGAGGGAGTATGGTGGAGTTCCCTAGGGAGGGAGTTCCACAGATTGGGGCCACCACAGAAAAGGCCCTCTCCCTCATCCCCACCAGTCTAGCTGTCCTGGCTGATGGGACAGAGAGAAGGCCATCCGAGGCTGATCTTGTTAAGTGGCCTGTCTGGTGTTGCTGAAGGCGCTCCTTGAGATAGGGTGGGCTGGAACCGCATAGGGTTTTAAACGTCAAACTAACATTTTGAATTTGGCCCGGAAAACATCTGATAACCAGTGCAACTCCTTCAGCACTGGAGTGATGTGATCTCACCGCCGGCTGCCTTTAATCAGGCGAGCTGCTGTGTTCTGCACCAGGGTTTGTGATGGGCGTGGAGACCGCATGGTGAATTGCCTGCCTGATGCAAAGGCTGCAGATAAGATGCGCCATCTCAATAGCATGGTACATAATGCTCGGGTGGAGTCAGTGGTCGTGGTCTATGTTGGTACCAGCAATGTGGGGAAATGTAGTCCTGAGGCCCTGGAAGTCAAAGTGAGGTTGCTCAGTAGGAGGTTGAAATCCAGGACCACCAAGGTGGCTTTCTCGGAAATGTTACCTGTTCCACTCACAGGGCCAGCTAGACAGGTGAAGCTGAGGAGTCTCAATGTGTGGAAGAGATGGTGGTGCAGGGAGGAGGGCTTCAGCTTTGTTAGGCACTGGGGAACATTTGCGAAAGCTGGTCCTGTACAAGAGGGATGGGCTCCTCTTGAAGCAAAATGGAACCAGACTGCTGGCACTAAACATAAAAAAGCTGACCGAGCAGCTTTTAAGCTAACCCCTGCGGGGAAGCTGCCAAAAGCTTGGAAACATGTGGTTCAGGATGAATGGGTTGAATCATCCCAAGGGGATGAAGATGAAAATGTTTTCGATTGCCCAAATGTGGAAGGGGGTAGGGAAGAGGCCATGAATATATGATAGGACATGATAGCCAATCGAAGAGGCCTAAGTGCTAACGTAAAAGATGCACATGCCAGCGGCATCTGGGAAGGGACACCTTGTCTAGGTGTTTCTGTCCAAATGCTAGAAGCCTCTAACCCAAAATGGGAGAGTTGGACTGCTTGGTTTTAAAGAAGAACCTGGGTACTACAGAAACCAGGTGGAATGCAGAGAACCTGTGGGATACAATCATCTATGGATATAAACTCTACAAGAAGGACAGGGAAGGCATACTGGGGCAGGTATTGCCCTGTGCATCAAAGAGGGCACAGTGCTGAGTGGACTGAAACACCTAAAAGGGTTTAGTTTTAGTTTTAGTCTCTAAAACTAATTGAGTTTGTTGTAGAAAAATTAATCCACATCTCTTTTTCGCAGAACAATCTTTTCAGAGACTTTATTTTAGGGATGTACGAAAGTCACTTAACTTTCCACGGATTATGTTGATGGTGGGGGGAAGGCGTTCCATCCCTCCCCCCGGAATTCTCGACAGGGGGGAGGCGATCCGTTCTTCCCCCTGGAATCCTCCACGGCCAGCTGTGCTCCACAGCAGCTTCGCGAAGCAGCCGGCCAGGCCCAGGCCAGAGCCATCCGCAGCCGGTTTCGGGCCGCGGAGGGCTCTGGGTAAAAAAAAGCAAACCAAACCACATATGCACATGGCGGCGGCTACGGCTGCCACCATTTGCGTTCCTTATTTTTGGCCATCTTAGTCTACGTAAATATTAACGTAGACTATGACGGCAAAAATAAAGGGGAACACAAATAGTGTAGCGGGCGCTATTTGCATCCCTTTTTGATTCACTGTTTTAGCCTACGTAAATATTTACGTAGGCTAAAAAGGCGAATCAAAAAGGGATGCAAATAGCACCCGCTATGCTATTTGCCTTCCCCTTTATTTTTGCCATCATAGTCTACGTAAATATTTACACAGGCTAAGACTGCCAAAAATAAGGAATGCAAATGGCGGCAGCCATAGCCGCCGCCATTTGCGTACGCAGTTTTTTGTTTTTTTTTACCCAGCCATGATAAGCTACGTAAATCTTTATGTAGCCAATCACGTCTTGTAAAAAAAAAAAAACCCAACAAGACTGCAAATGGCGGTGGTGGCAGCCGGTCGGAAGACCAGCCACCGCATCCGCTGCCCTCACAACTGCCGCAACAGCTGCCGCCGCCCGGAACATCCGCCTAAGGTAAGTCTCGTCCTGGGGGGATACACGGGAGTGGGGGGGTGGCAGGCTGTTCTGCCATGGAGTTTGGGGGGCCGAATGCGCTGCCATTCGGCCTCACTGAGATCTGTGGTGGAATTCTCTGACATCCCTACTTTATTTAGCCAAAATAAATCACAACTCCACAGCTGTTGGGTAGGAAACACAGGAAAGCACAACAGTCTGGCCACAGGATGAAGCCCCCTCCCTTTCATTCTCAAGCAACAGGTTATATAGTTTTGCAACCAAGATATAAATCATAGCCCCCTTTGACTTATTGATCAACTCAATAACTGATTCATAAGCAAGTGATCCTGAGAAGTCAGCAGCTACAGAAGGGTCAAGGAAGAATGATGGAAAATGGCAGATCAGCACAAGTGTCCTCCCGTCTGACACAGACCTCCAAGCTGCTAACCAAAATTTGTACTTCCTAGTTCTGAAAATATGATTGATCTTGATCATTTCTCAGTCATAACCATTTCTCATCCCTTGATATTTTCCTTTGCAAGCGTGATGATTTCAATAATGTGGCTGCCTTGTTGTGGCGAGGGGGCTTGCGTAACTCAGTGAAGCCATAAGCTATGCCGTGCAGGGCCACCCAAGATGGACAGGTCATGGCGGAGAGTTCTGACAAAATGTGGTCCACTGGAGAAGGAAATGGCAAACCAGTCCAGCATTCTTGCCCAGAAAACCCCATGGAACGTATCACAAGGTTAAAAGAGATGACACCGAAAGATGAGCCCATCAGGTCAGAAGGTGTCCAATATACTACTGGGGAAGAGCAGAGGGAATTTCCAAGTAGTGCCAGAAAGAGTGAAGTGGCTGGCAAAACCCGAAAGGACACTCAGCTGTGGATGGTGAAAAGAAAATTCGATGCTGTAAAGAACAATATTGTTTGAGAACCTGGAATATAAGATCAATGAATCAAGGTAAGCTGGAGGTGGTCAAACATGAGATGGCAAGATTGAATATCAACACCTTGAGAATCAGTGAACTAAAATGGACAGGCATGGGCGAATTTCATTCAGGTGACCATTATATCAACTACTGTGGGCAAGAATCCCTTAGAAGAAATGGAGTAGCACTCGTCAATAAAAGTGTGGGAAAAGCAGTTCTGGGGTAAAATCTCAAAAACGATAGAATGATCTCAGTACGAATCCAAGGCAAACCATTCAACATTACAATAATTCAAGTCTATGCCCCAAACACTAAGGCTGAAGAAGCTGAGGTTGATCGGTTCTATGAAGACCTACAACACCTTCTAGAACTAACACCCCCCCCCCAAAATGTCCTTTTCATCATAGGGGATTGGAATGCGAAAGTAGGAAGACAAGAAATCAGCAGGATAACAGGCAAGCTTGGCCTTGCTGTACAAAAAGAAGCAGGACAAAGGCTAATAGAGTTCTGTCAAGACAACACACTGATCATAGCAAACACTCTTCTCCAACAGCACAAGAGGCGACTATACTCATGGACATCACCAGGTGGTCAATATCGAAATCAGATTGATTATGTCCTTTGCAGCCAAAGATGGAGAAGCTCTATACAGTCAGTAAAAACAAGACCGGGAGCTGACTGTGGCTCAGGTCATGAGCTTCTTGTTGCAAAATTTCAGCTTAAATTGAAGAACGTCGGGAAAACCACTAAACCATTCAGGTATGACCTCAATCATATCCCTGATGAATATACAGTGGAGGTGAGGAATAGATTTCAGGGATTAGACCTGATAGACAGAGTGCCTGAGGAACTATGGACGGAGGTCCGTAACATTGCTCAGGAGGCAGCAACTCAATCCATCCCAAAGAAAAAGAAATGCAAGAAAGCCAAGTGGCTGTCTGATGAGGCTTTACAAGTAGCTGAGGAAAGAAGGGAAGTGAAAAGCAAAGGAGAAAGGGGAAGATATTTCCAACTGAATGCAGAGTACCAGAGAATAGCAAGGAGAGACAAGAAGGCCTTCTTAAATGAACCATGCAAAGAAATCGAGGAAAACAATAAAATGGGAAAGACTAGAGATCTAAAGATGTAAAGATTTACATAGCCTATCACAGCTAGATTTTTAAAAAATACTGTGATAGGCTACGTAAATGTTTACGTAGCCTATGACGGCTGAGTTAAAAAAAATAAACCGCGCGTACGCAAATGTACGCTGTTTCCCGCCTCCCAGCTGAGCAGAGCAGAGCAGAGCAAGCTGCTCCAGCTGGTCCAGGGACTACAGAAGCAGGCAAGCTCCCAGAGAGCGAGAGAACAGAGCGAGCGAACAGGGGGAGCAAACAGGAGTTGGCCAGGGGAGTTGCAGTGGTTGAAGAGACAAAGGAGAGAAAGGAGACAGAGGCTAACAGGTAAGTGGGTTGCAGGAAGCCCAGGGCTCTGCCCTTTATCCTTCTGATTGGCTGTGAGCTCACCAGGTGCTTCTGAGAGCTCCAACTGAATTGGAGGGGTGTGGCCTGAGTACTCCCAGCAGCTGACTGGGCGGGAAGCTTCAGTCTGTTTCCCACCTCCCAGCTGAGCAGAGCAGAGCAAGCTGCTCCAGCTGGTCCAGGGACTACAGAAGCAGGCAAGCTCCCAGAGAGCGAGCGAACAGAGAGAGCAAACAGGGGGAGCAAACAGGAGTTGGCCAGGGGAGTTCGGCAGGGGAGGTCAAGGGGGAGGCCCCTAACATTTTTTTTAATTATTTTTATTTTTTATTTTAACTAACTTTTTCCATTTATTTGTCTTGTAACACACACTTTCACACCAGTGGGACTCTGCTTTTAACCTCTACTGAGTAGAAGAGCAGGCACAGGCTAGTCTAGAACAATCACAAAGCTAGACACAAAAAGGGAAAAGAGGCTCTGGAAGGACAAGACTCTCCAGTGGTGGTGACCTGCAAGGTGTGTGCCATGTTTGTTTTCTTGCCTGAGAACAACATGGCCTACACCTGCAACAAGTGCAAGTTGATCACGCTGCTGGAGGAAAAAATAAGTGGACTGGAGTGGCGACTGTCGACCCTCCAGGGAATAAGAGAACACGAAGAGTACTTGGACAGATTGGGGGAACTACAGCAGCAAAGGGCAGACCAGAAGCTTGAAGAGCAACAGCAAGATGAGGCAGTGGGAAATGCTGAGGCGAAGAAAAATGGAGTAGAGGATACTCCTTGGAAAAGGGTGACAGTTAGGAGAAGAAGAACTAGACTCCACTCTGCACCAGTGGAAGCAGTGGAGCTGTGGAACCGATTCCAGGTACTTGCAGATGAGACTGGAGGACAGCCTGCAGAGGAAGAATCACAGGGGAACCTGCATGAGAGTGAGCAAGAGGCTAAAGGTCAGTCAAACAGAGGCGATGAAACCCAGGCCTACAAGAAGAAGAAGAGAAGAGTGGTAGTAGTGGGAGACTCCTTGCTGCGTGGGATCGAGACCCAAGTATGTCGCGAAGACCCATGGACTCGCCAGGTATGTTGTCTCCCGGGAGGACAGATTAGAGATGTGACTGAAAGGTTTCCTGCACTCATAAAGCCCACTGACAGGTATCCCTTTCTTCTCATCCATGTGGGAACAAATTATACCGCCAAGTGGAGCTATGAAGAGATCACGTCAGACTTTGAAGCTTTGGGAAGGAAACTCAAGAACTTTGGGGCCCAGATAGTTTTCTCATCCATCCTTCCAGTAGTTAGAAGAGGGATAGAAAGGGAACGAAAAATACTCCAGGTGAATGACTGGCTACGAAGGTGGTGCCGACGAGAGAGATTTGGATTCCGGGACCATGGGCTATACTTCCTGGAAGATGGGCTGTTGGCTAGGGATGGGTTGCACCTCACAAAGGCTGGGAAGACTGTGTTTGGCCACAGCATGAAGAACTTCATCAGGAGGGCTTTAAACTGAATCCTACGGGGAAGGGAGATGTAATGTTGGGGGTAACGATGGACATAGGCGCATGCACTGCAATGGAGAGAACAGCTCTGATAGCGCCCAAGAATAGTCTTCAGACACATGTAGGAAGAAAGCCAGACTATGAAGCACATGGTCTTTGATGTCTATATACTAAGCCCAGAGTATGGGAAACAAACAGAATGAACTTGAACTCTTAATACAAGAGGGAAATTATGACCTGATAGGTATAACTGAGACTTGGTGGGATGACTCACATGACTGGAATACAGCAATTGAAGGATATAACTTGTTCAAAAAGAACAGGAGGAACAGAGAGGGAGGTGGGGTTGCACTGTATGTGAAAAATACATATCTCTGCACAGAAATACAGGAGGAGGAGCTTGGTAGCCCCATCGAGAGCATCTGGGTTGAAATAAATGGAGCAAAGAATAAAAGGAACCTGGTGGTCGGAGTCTACTACCAGCCACCCAATCAAGGAGAAGACAAGGATGAAACTTTTGAAAAGCAAATAGCCAATGTTTTAAGGAAGCATGATGTAGTAGTAATGGGGGACTTCAATTTCCCTGATATTTGTTGGGAGACAAATTCTGCAAAACATGGCCCCTCCAGGAAATTCCTGACTTGTGTGGCGGATAACTTCCTCCTACAGAAAGTAGAGGAAGAAACTAGAGGATCGGCTATCCTTGACTTGATCATAACCAACAGAGATGACTTGGTGGATCAAGTAGCAGTTACAGGAACTCTGGGGGAAAGCAATCATGTTGTACTTGAGTTCTTGGTTCTAAGGGAAGCAAAAGCCGAGTGTAGTCAAACGCGTACCCTGGATTTTAGGAAAGCTGATTTTCATAAACTCAGAACAATGATCAGTAAGGTCCCATGGCAAGCAATGCTAGCGAGAAAAGGAGTCCAAGATGGGTGGGAGCTTTTAAAAAAGAAATTCTCAAGGCACAATCACAAGCAATTCCAACAAGAAGAAAAGGTGGAAGACAACAGAAGAAGCCAATGTGGCTTCACAAAAAGATTAGGGATGACCTGAAAACAAAAAAGGACACATACAGGAAGTGGAAAGAAGGCCAAGTAACAAAGGAAGAGTACAGGCAGATAGCACAGAATTGCAGGGATGGTGTCAGGAAGGCTAAAGCTGAGAATGAGCTGAGGTTAGCAAGGGATGGTAAAAACAACAAAAAGGCTTTCTTCAGCTACGTGCATAGTAAAAGGCAGAGGAAAGAAATGGTGGTTCAGCTATTAAATAAGGATGGCAAAATGATAACAGATGACAAAGAAAAGGCAGAGGTGCTCAATTCCTACTTTGGCTCAGTCTTCTCCCAAAAGAGGGTCTATGACCCCCCTGGCAAAGGCGAAGTACAGGCTGAAGGGGCAGGATTGCAGCTTGAGATGGACAGGCATATGGTCAAGGAACACCTCATTACTTTGAATGAGTTCAAATCTCCAGGGCCAGATGAAATGCATCCTAGAGTCATAAAGGAACTGGCAGAAGAACTCTCAGAACCGCTGTCTATTCACTTTGAGAAATCATGGAGGACGGGGGAAGTGCCAGATGACTGGAGGAGGGCTAACGTTGTCCCTATCTTCAAAAAGGGCAAAAAGGAGGAACCTGGGAACTACAGACCAGTCAGTCTGACATCAATCCCTGGGAAAATTCTAGAGCAGATGATAAAGGAATCCATCTGGAAGCACCTTGACAACAATGCCATGATTACTCAAAGCCAACATGGATTTGTCAAAAACAAGTCCTGCAAGACAAATCTGATCTCATTTTTTTGATCAAGTAACCTCCCTTGTGGACCGTGGGAATGCTGTAGACATCATATACCTCGACTTCAGCAAAGCTTTCGACAAAGTGCCCCATGATCTCCTGATGAGCAGACTAGCTCAAAGTGGGCTAGATGAAACAACGATCCGGTGGATCCACAGTTGGCTACAGAATCGGACTCAAAGAGTGCTTATCAATGGGACCTTCTCAAACTGGGGAGAGGTAACGAGTGGGGTACCGCAGGGCTCAGTCCTGGGCCCAGTGCTCTTCAACATTTTTATTAATGACTTGGAGGAGGAGGTCCAAGGAATGCTGATCAAATTTGCAGATGACACAAAATTGGGAGGGATAGCTAATACTTTGGAAGACAGAAAGAAAATTCAAAGTGATCTGGATAGACTGGAGCGCTGGGCAGAAAACAACAGAATGGCATTTAATAGGGACAAATGCCAAGTTCTGAACCTAGGAAAAAGAAAGCAAATGCACAGTTACAAGATGGGGGATACGTGGTTCAACCACACTACAAGTGACAAGGATCTTGGAATTGTTTTCGATCACAAGCTGAATATGAGCCAACCATGTGTGTGGCTGCAAAAAAGGCAAATGCTATTTTGGGCTGCATTCATAGAAGCATCACTTCCAAATCCCGGGAAGTACTAGTTCCCCTGTACTCAGCACTGGTTAGGCCTCATCTGGAGTACTGTGTCCAGTTCTGGGCACCACACTTGAAGAAGGATGCAGACAAACTGGAGAGGGTTCAGAGGAGGGCAACAAAGACGATCAGGGGACTGGAAACAAAGCCCTATGAAGAGAGACTGAAAGAACTTGGCATGTTTAGCCTTGAGAAGAGAAGACTGAGGGGAGATATGATAGCACTCTTCAAGTACTTGAAAGGTTGTCACAGAGAAGAAGGCCAGGATCTCTTCTCCATCATCCCAGAGTGCAGGACAGGGAATAATGGGCTCAAGTTACAGGAAGCCAGATTCCGGCTGAACATCAGGAAAAACATCCTGACTGTTAGAGCAATACGACAATGGAACCAATTACCTGGAGAGGTGGTGGGCTCTCCCACACTGGAGGCCTTCAAGACGAGGCTGGACAGCCATTTGTCAGGGATGCTCTGACTTGGATTCCTGCCTTGAGCAGGGGGTTGGACTCTATGGCCTTGTAGGCCCCTTCCAACGCTACCATTCTATGATTCTATGATTCTATAATGGCGGCACCCATGGGCGCCGCCATTTGCGTTCCTTATTTTGGCACGTCTAGTCTATGTAAACATTTATGTAGACTACGGCAAAAATAAGGGGAACGCAAATAGCGTAGATGTTATGTTATTTGCGTTCCCCTTATTTTTGCCATAGTCTACGTAAATGTTTATGTAGACTAGATGTGCCAAAATAAGGAACACAAATGGCGGCGCCCATGGGCACCGCCACTTACATATGCGCGGGTGTTTTTTTTTTAACTCTGCCATGATAGGCTACGTAAACATTTACGTGGCCTATCACGGCTGACTGCAGGGACACAAACGGCGGCTGCTACGGCCGCCGCTATTTGCAGACCCGGCCGGCCAGGATTCGTGGTGGGAGGGACGGGGCGCCTCCCCCCCAGCCAGAATTTGGGGGGGGAGGGACTTGACACCTCCCTCCCGGCCAGAATTTTGGGGGGAGGACAGAGCGCCTCTCCCCCACCGCAAATCAAATTTTGTAAAAGGTAAGTGACTTTTGTACATCCCTAAGATCACCGCAGATGGTGACTGTAGCCATGAAATTAAAAGACACTTGCTCCTGGGGAGGAAAGCTATGGCAAACCTAGACAGCCTAATAAGAAGCAGAGACATCACCTTGCCAACAAATGTCCACATAATCAAAGCTATGGTTTTCCCAGTAGTAACCTATGGCTGTGAGAGCTGGACTATAAGGAAGGCTGGGCGCCGAAGAATCGATGCTTTCGAACTGTGGTGCTGGAGAAGACTCTTACAAGTCCCCTGGACTGCAAGGAGCTCAAATGAGTCCATCCTAAAGGAAATCAACCCTGAGTGCTCATTGGAAGGACAGATACTGAAGCTGAAGCTCCAATATTTTGGCCACCTAATGCGAAGAGAAAAGTCACTGGAAAAGACCCTGATGCTGGGAAAGATTGAAGGCAAAAGGAGAAGGGGACGGCAGAGGATGAGATGGCTAGATAGCATCACCGATGGAATGAATATGAACTTGAGCACACTCCGGGGGAGAGCAGAGGACAGGAAGGCCTGGCATGCTATGGTCCATTGGGTCACAAAGAGTTGGACATGACTTAATGACTGAACAACAACAAAGGCTGAATCAAAAATGTTAAGCTTGAACCCACATTTTTCTTCTACTAGAGCTAGGAACATACTATTGTCCCCCAGACCAGAATGCTCAGGGTGACTTTGAGATGGAAAACAAAATCAGGGAGGCCTCCAAACAAGGACGTTTTATAATATTAATGGGTGACTTCAATTACCCCCATGTTGACTGGAGAAATTCATGTTCCAGTCATGACAAAGAAGCTAAATTTCTCAGTCCCCTAAAGGTTATGCCCTAAGAACAGTTGGGCATGGAACTGACCTGAGGGGAGGCAACTCTGGATTTAATTCTAAATGGTGTCACCCAGGACTTAGTACAACATGTAAACATTGTTGAACCATTTGCAGTCACCACAGTGCTATGAGATTGTATATGTATTTAATTGGAAAATTGCCCGGGGCATCCAACAGAGTCACATTTGACTTCCAAAGAGGAAACTTCTCTAAAATGCGGGAACTGGTGAAAAGGGAGTTGAAAGTGAGAATGACGAGGATTAACTCCCTTCAAAATGCTTTGAGGTACTCATAAGCACCATAATAGAAGCTCAGTTAAATATCTACCACAGGTTAGGAAAGGTAGCACCAGGGCCAGGAGGTCTCCAGCATGGTTAATGAGCAGTGTCAAGGAAGCAATTAGAGAAAAGAAAATGGAAGTCTTGCCCATGTGGGGAAAACAAAAGACAGCAAAAGCTTGCACCAAGCCAATGCAAACAGACAGTAAGAGATGCCAAAACACATTTCGAAGATCCTTTTGAAGAGCATATCACCAATAATATCAAGGCCAACAATAAAGAGTTATTGAATTAGAAACAGAAGACCAGCTAGGGAGCAGTTGGACCGTTGGATGACAATGGAGTTGAAGGAGTACTGAAGGAGGACATGGAGATTGCAGAGAAGTAAATCAATTGTTTTAATCAATCTTCACTGCAGAAAATGTGGCTGTATGCCTTCAAAACAAATGAAAAACATGTTTGCTTTATCTTACCCTTCCAGGTGAAAAGGGCTGCCAAAATGACCAGGGGGCTGGAACAACTCCTTTGTAAAAGGATTCAACGTTAGGGCTATTTAATTTAGAAGAAAGACAAATAGGGGGGGGGGTTAAAATTATATGGCGTAGAGAAAGTGCAGCAGTGCAATTAATAAATAAACCCCACTGTTCAGCAGAAGACCAGCTAGGGAGGCACTTGGATGACAATGGAGTTTAAGGAGTACTGAAGGAGATGAAGGGGATTGCAGAGAAGCTGAATGAATTGTTTTAATCAGTCTTCTTCACTGCAGAAAATGTGGGATGGATGCCTGTGCCTGAATTGATTTTTTAAATAGGGATGGCGGAGAATTTCTCCCTGAAACTTCGGGGGGCCGAGCGCCAACGTGTTCGGCCCCCCAAACAAGTTTTGGGGAGAAATCCTCCGCACCCCCCCGCCCCCCGCAACCCCCCCCGGGACGGGACTTACCTTTGCCAAATGTCCCTCCCGGCGGCGGGTCCGGCCGGCAGTTCGGCGGGTGTTCGTGCGGGGCGGGAGCAGCAGCCGGTCTTTCGACCGGCTGCCGCCACCACCATTCCAATAAAAGAAAAAAAAATGCCCCCGTGATAGGCTACGTCACGATTAACGTAGCCTATCACGGCTAGATTTGCAAAGTCAGCCGTGATAGGCTATGTCAATCGTCACATAGCCTATCACGGGTGACTTAAAAAAAAAAAAAAAAGCGCGTATGGATAATGGCGGCCCCCATAGGGAGCTGCCATTCCCGTTCCTTATTTGGTCGCTGTAGTCTACGTAAAGATTTACGTAGACTACGACGAAAATAAGGGCAACACTATTTGCGTTGCCCTTATTTTCGCCGTAGTCTACGTAAAGATTTATGTAGACTACAGCGACCAAATAAGGAACACGAATGGCGGCTCCCTATGGGGGCCGCCATTAGCGTACGCGCTTTTTTTTTTTTTTAAAGTCACCCGTGATAGGCTATGTGACGATTAACGTAGCCTATCATGGCTGACTTTGCAGATCTAGCCGTGATAGGCTACGTTAATCGTCACGTAGCCTATCATGGGGGCGTGTGTGTTTTTTTTTTTAACTTTCGAGTTCGCGGCCGGGCGAGGCGGGAAGCCTCCTCCCCGGCCTGAATTTCGGCTGGGGCGAGGCGGGAAGACTCCTCCCCGGCCTGAATTTCAGCCGTTGCTTCGTTGCCCTCCTCTGAACCCTCTCCAGTTTGTCTGCCGCCGCCGGCATGTGACACTCTCTCAGGGCGCATGAGCTCGCCCCAGGCAGCGCACCTTCTCATGCCCCCTCCTCATTCTTAGGCGCCGCTGCTTGCCTTTTCCGGCGGTGGACACGGCGCCAGGCTGCAACCCCGTCTCTGGTGGCGGCTGGCCCAGGGCAGCGCTTGTCATGCCGTTCGTGATAGTGCTGTGCCACGTGCGTCCTCACACCCTCTCCTCGTGTCTGTTTCTTGCCCTTGAGCTGCGGTGGATGAGGCACCTGTATCCACTCCACCCCAGTTATCTCCGGCTTGCAACACTGTGACCACTGGGCCTGCTGAAGCCAGAGTTTACCCTGCTGCCTGGGCTGGCTGCAGGGCGGAGTGTACCCAGGGGAGCCCTCCCGAAGCTGGGAAGGGAGTGGTGGTACCTAGTGCAATACGGGGGGTGAGGATAGGGGCTTTTTCCTCCCCTTGCCAGGTTTCTTTGGGCACTTGCCCACAGGTTGAGCTGTTGGTGGGGGCAATCACTGGCCAATGCCCCTTAAAAGGCCTTCTGGGCCGCTTAGGCCTTTATCGGCCCAGGGCATATTCAAAGGCACATGTGGCAGCCATCTTGCTGTAGCTAAGCAGGTTTGGCCCTGGCCCCCGAATGGAGGGAAGACCACCTGGGGACCACATGTTTCCACCTTGTGTTCTGTTTCATGATAGAAGAAAGGTGGGATATAAATGTGATAAATACATGAAAGCCCTATAGGCATCTCTCCCCAGCCTGTGAGTCCAGGACAGCAGCACACACCTTGGGGCCCTGCGTTCCACCAGCCAACAGAGGGTTGTGGGCGCTGGCTCTTGTCTGATCTCGAATCTCAGCTGGTTCAGTCCCGGTCTGAAATTTCTCTCCCCATCTGGGCAGGTTCCACGGTGGCTGTATCTGCCCCCCCCTTTTTCAGGGGATGATGGGAAGGGGCAGGGGGGCAAAAAGGAGAAGCTTCCCAAAGCTCTGCGATCCCCACAGAAGGGCCTCAACGTTGGCATGATTCTGAGTCCAAGGTCGATCAGGGTCCAGTCCTAGCATCAATTCTCATGCACCTGGAAGCAGCAGAGCATACTTCTGGGATCACCGCCCCTCCCCTGGCCATGCCCAGCAAAGCCATGGCAGTGCAGCCCAATCGGACAGCTGACACAATGTTCACTATCGATTTCCATTGCAACACGTCTGGATGCCATTGAGGCCTCCACCTCATCTTCGCTGGCTAACCTTGGCAGCCCACCACCACATGAGGTGGTCCACCCTCCTGAAGCATCCCTGTCAGAGGCAACCCGAGGTACATCATCCACTTTGTTGGCATGTGACCCGGGCGCAGCTTCCCCGGATCCAGCATGCCCTGGATATGGCGGACCTGGATGCCATTGAGGCTACCTTGCTCACAAGGGACCTGGACGCAGTCGCCCCAACTATGGGTGAGAAAACTACACCTCACTTTACATGAACAACTGGGGGACCTTCGGGTCCTTGGGGTTGTTACATTGACTTCCCTCCTTGGGGTGGCCATCCCTCTCAGTGTCCCAAAGCACCTCAGCCTCCGTGGTTGGGGCGGCTCACCAGGGGCTTCTGTCGGGGGTCCCAGTTCATTTCATCTTTCAGGGGGCTCCCCTTTCTTGGGGGCCTGGCACCCCCCCCACTGGTCAGTGCAGGTAGGGATGTACGAAAGTCAGTTACCTTTTCGAAGGATGACATTTGCGGTGGGGGGAAGGATTAAACAGAGCCGCTGGCAAGGGCCGCCTGCAGCCGGACATCCAGCCGCTGGGCAGCCTGCAGGTACACAAATGAGTCCCTGTAAATCCCTGTATATATAGAAAAAAAAAATCCAGCAAATGTAAATTGCGGCTATGGTGGCTGCCAGTTGCGTTCCCTTTTTTGTTTTTTTTGCCATGATAGGTAATATAAATATTTACGTAGCCTATTACAGCAAAAAAAAAAAAAAAAGGAACGCAAATGGTGGCCACTACACCATTTGCGTTTCCTTTTTTTTTTGCCAATTGTTGTTCAGTCGTTCAGGCATGTCTGACTCTTGGTGACCCCTTGGACCATACCACGCCAGGCCTTCCTGTCCTCCGCTCTCTCCCAGAGCGTGCTCAAGTTCATATTCATTGCATCGGTGATGCTATCTAGCCACCTCAGCCTCTGCTGTCCCATTCTCCTTTTGCCTTCAATCTTCCCCAGCATCAGGGTCTTTTCCAGAGAGTTTTCTCTTCGCATTAGGTGGCCAAAATATTTGAGCTTCAGCTTCAGTATCTGTCCTTCCAATGAGCACTCGGGGTTGATTTCCTTTAGGATGGACTGATTTGACCTCCTTGCAGTCCAGGGGACTCATAAGAGTCTTTTCCAGCACCATAGTCTGAAAGCATCAATTCTTTGGCGCTCAGACTTCCTTATAGTCCAGCTCTCACAGCCATACGTTGCTACTGGGAAAATCATAGCTTGGATTAGACGGACCTTTGTCAGCAAGGTGATGTCTCTGCTTCTTACTATGCTGTCTAGGTTTGCCATAGCTTTCCTCCCAAGGAGCAAGTGTCTTTTAATTTCATGGCTACAGTCACCATCTGCGGTGATCTTGGAGCCTAAGAAAATACCATCTGTCACTGCTTCCATTTCTTCCCCTTCTATATGCCAGGAAGTGATGGGGCCAGATGCCATGATCTTCGTTTTTTTTTTTAATGTTGAGTTTCAAACGAGGTTTTGCACTCTCCACTTTCATGCTCAACAAGAGGCTCTGTAGATACTCTTCGCTTTCTGCCATTAGGGTGGTTTCTCAGGAGACAGGTAAGGTGGTCTGGTACTCCCATCTCTTTAAGAATTTGCCACAGTTTGTTGTGATCCACACAATCCAAGGCTTTAGTGTAGTCAATGAAGCAGGAATGGTTGTTTTTCTGGAATTCCCTTGCTTTTTCCATGATACAGCGAATGTTGGCGATTTGATCTCTAGTTCTCTGCCTCTTCGAAACCCAGCTTGTACTTCCGGTAGTTCTCGGTTCACATACTGCTGAAGCCTAGCTCATAGGATTTTGAGCATAACCTTGGGGGCATGTCAAATGAGCGCAATTGTATGGTAGTTTGAACACTCCTTGGCATTGCCCTTCTTTGGAATTGGAATGTAAATTGACGTTTTCCAGTCTTGTGGCCACTGTTGAGTGTTCCAAATTTCTTAGCATATTGAGTGCAGTACTTAACAGCATCATATTTTAGGCTTTTAAATAGCTCAGCTGGAATTCTGTCATTTCCGCTAGCTTTGTTGTTAGTAATGCTTCCTATAGCGCACTTATAGGGATGTACGAAAGTCACTTACCTTTAACGAAATTTGATTCATGGTGTGGGGGAGGCGCTCCGTCCCTCCCCCCGAAATTCTGGCTGGGGGGGAGGTGCTCCATCCATCCCCCCGAAATTCTGGCCAGGAGGGGAAGCGCTCTGTCCCTCCACCCCCGAATCCTGGCCGGCTGGGCCGCAAATGGTGGTGGCCGTAGCCGCCGCCGTTTGCGTCCCTGCAGTCAGCTGTGATAGGCTATGTAAATGTTTATGTAGCTTATCATGGCTGAGTAAAACAAAAACAAAAAACGTGTGTATGCAAATGGCAGCACCCATGGGCGTTCCTTATTTTGGCACATCTAGTCTATGTAAAGATTTATGTATACTACGGCGAAAATAAGGGGAACGCAAATAGCGTAGATGCTACGCTATTTGCATTCCCTTTATTTTCGCCGTACTCTACATAAATGTTTACGTAGACTAGATGTGCCAAAATAAGAAACGGAAATGGAGGCGCCCATGGGTTGTTTTTTTTTTTTACTCAGACGTGATAGGCTACGTAAACATTTCTGTAGACTATCACAGTATTTTTTAAAAATCTAGCCGTGATAGGCTACGTAAATCTTTACGTAGCCTATCACGTTTTTTTGTTTTACTGGAAATGGCGGCGGCGGCAGCCAGTCAGAAGACCGGCTGCCACAGCCACCTCTGCTGCACAGCCACCGCACCACTGCCGCCACCGCAGCCGCTGCCAGGAGGATTCACCCAAGGTAAGTCCCATCCTGGGGGGATGGTGGGGCACACCATTTTGCCACCAATTTCGGGTGGCCGAATGCGCTGGCATTCGGCCTCCCTGAGATTCGTGGCTTAATTCTATGACATCCCAACTTGACTTCACTCTCTAGGATGTCTGGCTCAAGTTCACTGACCACACTATCATGGCTATCAGGACATTAAGATCTTTCCTGTATAGTTCTTCTGTGTATTCTTTCCACCTCTTCTTAATCTCATCTGCTGCTGTTAGGTCCCTGCCTTCTTTGTACTTTATCATGCCCGTCTTTGCACAAAACGTTCCCTTGAGATCTCCGATTTTCTTAAAGAGATTTCTAGTCTTTCCCATTCTATTGTTTTCCTCGATTTCTTTGCATGGTTCATTTGCAAATTTCCTCGATTTCGTTGCATGGTTCATTTCTTTGCCTTCGGGTCTCTCCTTGCTATTCTCTGGAACTCTGCATTTAGTTGGATATAACTTCCCCTTTCTCCCTTGCTTTTCGCTTCCCTTCTTTCTTCAGCTACTTGTAAAGCCCCATCAGACAGCCACTTGGCTTTCTTGCATTTCTTTTTCTTTGGGATGGATTTCGTTGCTGCCTCCTGAGCAGTGTTACGGACCTCCGTCCATAGTTTCTCAGGCACTCTGTCTATCAGGTCTAATCCCTTAAATCTATTCATCACCTCCACTGTATATTCATCAAGGATATGATTGAGGTCATACCTGAATGGTTTAGTGGTTTTCCCTACGTTCTTCAATTTAAGCTGAAATTTTGCAACAAGAAGCTCATGATCTGAGCCACAGTCAGCTCCACATCTTGTTTTGACTGACTGTATGGAGCTTCTCCATCTTTGGCTGCAAAGGACATAATCAATCTGATTTCGATATTGACCATCTGGTGACGTCCATGTGTAGAGTCGCCTCTTGTGCTGTTGGAAAAGAGTGTTTGCTATGATCAGCATGTTCTCTTGGCAAAACTGTATTTGCCTTTGTCCTGCTTCATTTTGTTCACCAAGGCCATGTTTGCCTGTTATCCCGGGGATTTCTTGACTTCCTACTTTAGCATTCCAATCCCCTATGATGAATAGGACATTTTGGGGGGGGGGTGTTAGTTCTAGAAGGAGTTGTAGGTCTTCATAGAATCAATCAACCTCAGCTTCTTCGGCCTCAGTGGTTGGGACGTAGACTTGAATTACTGTGATGTTGAGGTTTGCCTTGGATTCGTACTGAGATCATTCTATCATTATTGAGATTGTACCCCAGTACTGCTTTTCCCACCCTTTTGTTGACTATGAATGCTACTCCATTTCTTCTAAGGGATTTTTGCCCACAGTACTGTACTGTACTGTACTGTACTGCCCAGTACACAGTACAGTACTGTACACAGTACTGCCCACAGTATAATGGGCACCTGAATTACATTCACCCATGCCTGTCCATTTTAGTTCACTGATTCCCAAGATGTCAATGTTCAGTCTTGCCATCTCCTCTTTGACCACCTCCAACTTTCCTTGATTCATTGACCTTACATTCCAGGTTCCTAAATAATATTGTTCTTTACAGCATCGGACTTGCTTTTCACCACCAGACACATCCGCAGCTGAGTGTCCTTTTACCTTTGGCCCAGCTGCTTCGCTCTTTCGGGTGCTACTTGGAAATTCCCTCTGCACTTCCCCAGTAGTATATTGGACACCTTCCAACCTGAGGGGCTCATCTTCCGGCGTCATCTCTTTTAGCCTTGTGATACGTTCCATGGGGTTTTCTTGGCAAGAATACTGGATTGGGTTGCCATTTCCTTCTCCAGTGGACCACCTTTTGTCAGAACTCTCTGCCATGACCTGTCCATCTTGGGTGGCCCTGCATGGCATAGCTTAGGGCTTCACTGAGTTACGCAAGCCCCTTCGCCACAACAAGGCAGTTATCCATGAAGGGGTTGGTACAAATGACAGTGCAATAAATAATGTAACATATCCTCTACCTCTCCCATGCCACAGATACAGAACCGTAGGTTTCTTGGCCTATATCTTCCACCCAAGAATGCTGTGAGCATTGTTTGAAAATGTAATTCTGTAAATGATATTCTCAAAGAAGCAAAAGTGAAAGTTTGCAGGTATTTTGCTATTTCATGTCCCATTTTAAACAAATAATACCACTGAGAAAAATTTGAACATTAGATCTAGGTCCTGCCTATTATCTATTCCATAAATCCAAACCCTCAAGTTGCTTTTGGCTTCCAGTATTGTAAAAATAGCTGGTAGAAGTAGGGATGTACAAAAGTCACTTACCTTTTCGAAGGTTAACATTCGTGGGGGGGGGGCGCTCCGTCCCTCCCCCCGAAATTCTGGCCGGCCGGCTCCGCTCCGCAGGGATTCTGCGGAGCTGCCGGCCAGCTCCACCAGCGGTCAGACATCCAGCCGCTGGCCAGCAGGGACGAAAATGCTAAACATCCAGCCGCTGGCTAGCAGGGACGAAGATCACATTTGCATCCCTGCAGTCAGCCGTTATAGTCTACGTAAATCTTTATGTAGCCTATCACGGCTGATTTAAAAGAAAAAAAAGGCGCATATGCAAATGGCGGTGCCCATGGGCGCCGCCATTTGCGTTCCTTATTTTGGCATGTCTTAGTCTACGTAAACATTTATGTAGACTAAGACGGCGAAAATAAGGGGAAAGCAAATAGCGTAGCATCTACGCTATTTGCGTTCCCCTTATTTTCACCGTCTTAGTCTACATAAATTTTTACGTAGACTAAGACGTGCCAAAATAAAGAACGCAAATGGCGGCACCCATGGGCGCTGCCATTTGCATACACGCGTTTTTTGTCTATTTTTTTTAAATCAGCCATGATAGGATACGTAAATCTTTATGTAGCCTATCACTTTTTTTTTTTTTTTTTAAACTGGTAATGGCGGTGGCGGCAGCCAGTCGGAAGATCGGCCACCACAGCCGCCGCTGCCGAAACACCGCCGAACCGCCACTGCAGCCGCCGCCGCCAGGAAGATCTGCCCAAGGTAAGTCCCGTCCCGGGGGGGGCAGACCGTTCCGCCACTGATTTCGGGGGGCCGAATGCACTAGCATTCGGCCTCCCCGAGATCCATGGCGGAATTCTCTCACATCCCTAGGTAGAAGGTTTTTAGATGTTAGCAACTCTTGGCATAACTTAGCCCAGCCACCCTTCTTCATTTATTCTCTCAAGCAAAGCGTGGGGAGGCGATCATCTGGCATGTCTACGACCCTCTTTTAATTAGGGATGGTGGAGAATTCTGCCATGGACTCCAATTCTTAGAATCCGGCCTCCTGGAGTCCGTGGCTGAACGAAAGACTCGCCTCCGCCACCCGGGGGAGTCTGCACCGGCCAGATCCTACCTACCGCCGTCCATCCGCTGCCGTCCCCTGCTGCCTGTCTTTGGATGCAAATAGCGTCCTGTGTAGCGGACGCCATTTGCATCCCTGCCTTTTGCTGTGATAGGCTATGTAAATCTTTACGTAGCCTATCACGGCAAAGAGCCTGGACGCAAATAGCATCCGCTACACCATTTGCATCCATGTTCTTTGCCATGATAGGCTACATAAAGATTTATGTAGCCTATCATGGCAAAAGGCAGGGACGCAAATGGTGTCTGCTATGCTGGACATCATTTGTGTGGCAGCAGCTGGAAGTCCAGCTGCGGATGGGCCTGGCCAGCGGCTCCGCGGTCTCTCTGCAGAGTGAAGCTGGCCAGAGAGGATTCCAGGAGGAGGGACATATTGCCTCCCCCACCCCCCACAGACCCTCTCAGCAGACTGGTAAGTGTGTTTCGTACACCCCTACTTATAATATAGAAGGGCTGCCTTCTGCGCCCTAGCTTCTACTGATACCATGGCTGTCTCTGCCCTGAGGAAGGGAGCTGGGGTCCCCAGGGGAGCTGCCAATAAGGATCTAAAAAATCTTATTCTGAAAAGCCTCCAACTCCCTCAAATTGTTATGTGTGACCCCCCAAATCTCAATCCCATATAGGATTTGAGCAACAGCTTTTCCAAGGAACACTTTCAGTTCTGATGCCACTAACCTGCCTTTCTGGAGTAGAAAAAATTCAAAATAGCTCAAGTTGTATTCTGTGCTGTTATTTTAATGTTCTGAAGCCAAGGGGTGCAATGGGTTTTATACCATACATGTTAGCAGTGAGGCAACATGACAGCAAGAACTGTTAATTAGCGTTCATTTGCAACTTTCCCAGGATAGGCTAGCAGCCCCATGTCAGAGGGGAAACAATCAGAACTTTCTCAGCACAGTCACCTGTAAACAGGCCCTGATAAGATTCCCAGGCCTGGAGTGGAGCCGGCCGGGGAGAATTTCAGGGGGAGGGACGGAGCACCTCCCCACCACCACGGATTTCCCTGGACGAAACCAGATAAGTGTTTCATACATCCCTAGAAATGAGTGAAGGAGAAGGAGGAATACCAGCCATGTCTGTGCCCTTTGAAGTGCCTGCTTCTCTCCACCCACTATCCTCATTCCATTTGATCTGGATGAGTATGTAGCATGTAAGGTCCATGCCACAGCCTGGATGGAACTGTAAATACTGTAGGTGTCTTGAGACAGGATTCTTTCAGTCACCTCCTGGGACAGGTTCTCCCAAGTCTATTTTTCTCTGTATCTTTCCCAGACCTGCACAGACAGCACATGACTGGGATATAAACAATGAAATGCTGTCTCCCCAAAGTGCATGAAAGCAAAAAATCATTTTTTGAATCATTTGCCATTTCTTTAAAAAAGGAAATTCTCAAGGCACAATCACAAACAATTCCAACAAGAAGAAAAGGTGGAAGACAACAGAAGAAGCCAATGTGGCTTCACAAAAAGCTTAGGGATGACCTGAAAACAAAAAAGGACACATATAGGAAGTGGAAAGAAGGCCAAGTAACAAAGGAAGAGTACAGGCAGGTAGCACAGAATTGCAGGGATGGCATCAGGAAGGCTAAAGCTGAGAACGAGCTGAGGATAGCGAGGGATGCTAAAAACAGAAAGGCTTTCTTCAGCTATCTGCATAGTAAAAGGCAGAGGAAAGAAATGGTGGTTCAGCTATTAAATAAGGATGGCAAAATGATAACAGATGACAAAGAAATGGCAGAGGTGCTCAATTCCTACTTTGGCTCAGTCTTCTCCCAAAAGAGGGTCTATGACCCCCCTGGCAAAGGCGAAGTGCAGGCTGAAGGGGCAGGATTGCAGCTTGAGATTGATAGGCATATGGTCAAGGAACACCTCATTACTTTGAATGAGTTCAAATCTCCAGGGCCAGATGAAATGCATCCTAGAGTCCTAAAGGAACTGGCAGAAGAACTCTCAGAACCGCTGTCTATTCTCTTTGAGAAATCATGGAGGATGGGGGAAGTGCCAGATGACTGGAGGACGGCTAACGTTGTCCCTATCTTCAAAAAGGGCAAAAAGGAGAACCTGGGAACCATAGACCAGTCAGTCTGACATCAGTCCCTGGGGAAATTCTGGAGCAGATGATCAAGCAATCCATCTGGAAGCATCTTAACAACAATGCTATGATTACTCAAAGCCAACATGGATTTGTCAAAAACAAGTCCTGCCAGACAAATCTGATCTCATTTTTTGATCAAGTAACCTCCCTTGTAGACCGTGGGAATGCTGTAGACATCATATACCTCGACTTCAGCAAAGCTTTCGACAAAGTGCCCCATGATCTCCTGATGAGCAAACTAGCTCAAAGTGGGCTAGATGAAACAACAATGCTGTGGATCCACAGTTGGCTACAGAATCGGATTCAAAGGGTGCTTATCAATGGGACCTTCTCAAACTGGGGAGAGGTAACGAGTGGGGTACCGCAGGGCTCAGTCCTGGGCCCAGTGCTCTTCAACATTTTTATTAATGACTTGGAGGAGGAGGTGCAGGGAATGCTGATCAGATTTGCAGATGACACAAAATTGGGTGGGATAGCTAATACTTTGGAAGACAGAAACAAAATTCAAAGTGATCTGGATAGACTGGAGCGCTGGGCAGAAAACAACAGAATGACATTTAATATGGATAAATGCCAAGTTCTGCACCTAGGAAAAATAAACCAAATGCACAGTTACAAGATGGGGGATACGTGGCTCAACAACACTACAAGCGAGAAAGATCTTGGAATTGTTTTCGATCACAAGCTGAATATGAGCCAACCATGTGTGTGGCTGCAAAAAAGGCAAATGCTATTTTGGGCTGCATTCATAGAAGCATAGGTTCCAAATTCCAGGAAGTACTAGTCCCCCTCTACTCAGCACTGGTTAGGCCTCATCTGGAGTACTGTGTCCAGTTCTGGGCACCACACTTGAAGAAGGATGCAGACAAACTGGAGAGGGTTCAGAGGAGGGCAACAAAGATGATCAGGGGACTGGAAACAAAGCCCTATGAAGAGAGACTGAAAGAACTGGGCATGTTTAGCCTTGAGAAGAGAAGACTGAGGGGAGATATGATAGCACTCTTCAAGTACTTGAAAGGTTGTCACAGAGAAGAAGGCCAGGATCTCTTCTCCATCATCCCAGAGTGCAGGACAGGGAATAATGGGCTCAAGTTACAGGAAGCCAGATTCCGGCTGAATATCAGGAAAAACTTTCTGACTGTTAGAGCAATACGACAATGGAACCAATTACCTAGGGAGGTAGTGGGCTCTCCCACACTGGAGGCATTCAAGACGAGGCCGGACAGCCATCTGTCAGGGATGCTCTGACTTGGATTCCTGCACTGAGCAGGGGGTTGGACTTGACGGCCTTGTAGGCCCCTTCCAACCCTACTATTCTATGATTCTATGATTCTATGATTCTATGATTCTATGATTCTATGAAAATTGCCATATTGTGTCATTCTGTCTTACTTGATTAAGAAGGACAAAGAAACATGGGTCAATCATTTTGTACATCAACCTGACGGTGAGTTCCTGCAGAGCTGTTGCAATCCAAACTTTCCCCACAGTTGATTTTTTTTGCTTCTCAGCTTCATGCATTATTGATACTATAGTGTATATGATTTAAGAGTCCACTGGAAAAACACTTACATCGACCTGAGTTTTTACAAAACATGAAATTATGTTGAAAACCCTTCTCCAATTCAGCCCTTGAATGTTTTCTGAGAAGGCAACACAAATTCCATTCGTGATGACCACAGGTGTAAACTTGCTCATGAACTTTTCTCCATGGTCATTGCCTGGAGCCAGGAGACTGATCCAAGTCCCTCTGAAATGCAGGAGCAGTTTGACAATCCCCAGGTATGGAGGTTCTGGTTTTGGGACCATCCGGTACAAAGAAGGGAACTTGTGTCTGTCCTTGGGAACTTGACTGACAAAACCATAACTGACGTAGTAAAGAGGGGAAGAGATTGGGGGTCTTCAACAATTACTTCCTCTTTCACACTTCAGTCAATGGGGACACTGAAGTGTGGACACTTCAGTCCACACTTTGAAAAATATCCATAGAAATACACACTTTCCCAATTGGAATGAGCTGAAAAACAGGTCAAGAACAAAACAAGCATTGAAGTGGATTTGGGAGAATTTCAGGACGTTTGAGAAGTGCTGGTTCTGCCATCCCTCCCCATTTCACAAACAGTTAACTGATCTGGCTCAGAGAAAACTACCTTGGCCAAGAAATGTAAAAGCCAGAGGTGAACTCTGAGCCCACGTCATATAAAGTGAGTGAATAGAGGTGGTGAAACTTAGAGAAACACACACATATGCTGCTAGAATCTGAGCTAATATTGGCTGACAAAGAAAGAGATGGTGGGGTTATGGTGAACTGGCCAATTAAGTTTTTAAGTTTCGTGAACTGCCCAGAAAGCTTTGGCTAGTGGGCAGTATAGAAATACAATGAAAAGGTATATGTTGAGCCAGGATGTGGTTACTGTGGGGGGGGGGGAGAACAAAAACGGTTTATATGTTGGTCATAAAAAAAAGGAATTGAAAATAAAATGGCAAATATCAGATTGAGTTTCTTCAACTCTGTGGTTTATTATGTTTAGAAATATTATCCATGATAGTCAATGGGAGCATGAAACCTCAGACTTCCAAATCTCACTTGGGTTTGGTGAACACTCAGAGCAGACTGGCTCTAAATCAATTGAAGCAGAATGGGCGAGTTTCGAAAGCACTGCATCAGGGTCAGTGGACAGAGAAAGCTGGGGGCTGGTGCATAAGAAGAGAAGCACAGCCCTGTTGGATCAGACCAAGTGCCCATGTAGTCCAGCATTCTGGACACAGTGGCCCAGCAGCTGTCGACCAGGAACCCACAAGCAGGACACAAGTGCAACAGCACCCTCCCACCCATGTTCCCCAGCAACTGGTGTACATAGGCTCACTGCCTCTGGTGCTGGAAGTAGCACATAGTTATCCGGACTAGTAGCCATTGACAGCCTTCTTCTCCAGGAATTTGTCTCACCCCTTTTAAAGCCATCCAAAGCAGTGGCCATCACTACTTCTGGTGGTAGAGAATTCCATAGTTTAACTATGCTCTCTCCTCTGCTCAAAACCCTACTGTGCCATGGTTCAAGTACAAAAGAATCCTGCCTCTATATTTTTCTGATATTTTGCAGGTACTGTAGATACTCCTCTCAGGGGCTATTATGCCTACAGATGCCATCCATGATAGTTAATGGGAGCACGAAGCCTCAGATTTCCAAACCTCAACTTAGGGATGGCGGAGAATTTCTCCCCGAAACTTCGGGGGGCCGAGCGCCAACGCGTTCGGCCCCCCGAACAAATTTCGGTGAGAAATCCTCCGCACCCCCCCGCCCCCCACACCCCCCCGGGACGGGACTTACCTTCCCTGAATGTCCCTCCCGGCGGCGGGTCCGGCTGGCGGTTCGTCCGGTGTTCGAGCGGGGCGGGAGCGGCAGCCGGTCTTTCGACCGGCTGCCGCCCCCGCCATTGCAATCAAAGAAAAAAAAAAAACACGTCCCCTGATAGGCTACGTGACGATTCACGTAGCCTATCATGGCTAGATTTGCCAAGTCAGCTGTGATAGGCTACGTGAATCGTCATGTAGCCTATCCCGGGTGACTTAAAAAAAAAAAAAAAGTGTGTACGGATAATGGCGGCCCCCATAGGGAGCCGCCATTCCCATTCCTTATTTGGTCGCTGTAGTCTACGTAAATGTTTATGTAGACTACGGCGAAAATAAGGGCAACGCTATTTGCGTTGCCCTTATTTTCGCCGTAGTCTACGTAAACATTTACGTAGACTACAGCCACTAAATAAGGAACGCGAATGGCGGCTCCCTATGAGGGCCGCCATTCGCGTACGCGCTTTTTTTTTTTTTTTTTAAGTCACCCGTGATAGGCTACGTGACGATTCACGTAGCCTATCACGGCTGACTTTGCAGATCTAGCCGTGATAGGCTACGTGAATCGTCACGTAGCCTATCAGGGGGCTTTTTTTTTTTTACTTTCGCGTTCGCGGCCGGGCGAGGCGACGCGCCTCCTCCCCGGCCTGAATTTCGGCCGGGCGAGGCGGGAAGCCTCCTCCCCGGCCTGAATTTCGGCCGGGCGAGGCGGGAAGCCTCCCCCCCCGGCCTGAACTTCGCGGGGGGAGCAGCGAAGCGCTCCCCCCCACCGCGAACGGCCTTCGACGACAGGTAAGCGACTTTCGTCCACCCCTACCTCAACTAAGGTTTTATATGTGTTGGGCCGATGACATGTTGGGACAGCCCCATGTGACCCCTCCCAGTTCCCCCACCCAGGTCTCAGGAAGACATACCAGGTCAATCCCCTCATCCACATTCAAATCATGGAGGAGGGAGATTTTATTTTGGACCGACCTGGCATTCAGCAGCAGCACCACCAGACCTGACAGCAGACTGGTAAAGCCGCCAGGAATCATCAGGTTGGGGGAAGAACCAGAAGAGGGAATAGCCATAAGGTGTCTAGCCCCTCTTTTCCTCAGCTGGCCTGTTAATAGGGGTGTATGAAACCCCACTTACCTTGCTCCGCTGGGGTCCGCAGGGGGGAGGCGATCCAGTCCTCCGCCTGGAATATTTATGTAGCCTATCACGGCTAAAGCGGCAACGCAAATGGCGTCCCCTACGCAGGACGGCATTCACGGTTGCACACTGGAGCAGCGGCGAGAAGTGGCTGGATCTGGACCACCAGAGGCAGGTAGGATCCAGTCGGCAGGGACTTCATGGGGGGGGGGATTGCTCCGTTCCACCACGGAATCCGGGGGGGGATTCTAAAGAATCCAGACTCACTGCAGTCCGTGGCGGAATTCTCCGCCATCCCTACCTGTTAATCCCCCAATGCCATACCTCCCCCTACCCGGGACCACAGTTATCATGGCGCCTCCCCGATGCCTTCAGTTGCTCAATGGACTTCTCAGGCACATGTTAAAATGTTAAGATGTAAAATATAGAACAGTATAAACGAATATAAAGGAGAGCAGCAGCTAAGAAGGAGCAGATAAGATCGGTGTTTGCTCCTTTCTTCCTGATCTTTAAAGCTGCTGCCCTCTGCTTCTGCCAAGTGCTGCTAGTATCTCTGGTTGCTGGTATCTCTGGAGAGGGGGTGGGTGGGTCTTCATATGCTCCTCCATGCATCTCCAAGTCCTCTTGTGGACCCTGAGCCTGTTTCTGCCCCTGCCAAACAGGTACTTAAGGTGGGGCTGCCTTTTTTGGGGGGAGGTGGAGTCCAGAATTTCAGGAATGTAGAGGGGATCCTAAAGCATGGAGCAGTGGTGGTGGAAGGGGAGAAAAGAAATGTTAGCTGAGTCTTTCAAAGGTGAAGGAAGACACCAGGCCATCAAAAGACTGGGGGCCCATAAGACTGGCAAGCCCAATATCTCATATTAACTACCTGCCACACTGGCTGCTAGAGCCCCAAGGCCCTAGAAGGGCCCATGGGCAATGCCCGCCCCCGTATACTTTTTGTTTCTGTGTCAGCATTCAAGGCAGCTCAAAATAGCATTTGCCTTTTTTGCAGCCACATCACATTGTTGGCTCATATTCAGCTTGTGATCTACAACAGTTCCAAGATCCTTCTCACTTGTAGTATTGTTGAGCCAAGTATCACTAGGGATGTCAGAGAATTTCACCACGAATGTCGGGGAGGCTGAATGCAAGCACATTCGGTCCCCTGAAATCGGCGGCGAAACGGTCTGCCCCTCCGCCCCCCCCCCCGGGATGGGACTTAGCTTCAGTGAATCTTCCTGGAGGCGGCAGCTTCGGCGGCGGTTCGGCGGCAGCGGCGGCGGCCGGTCTTCCAACCAGCTGCCACCGCCACCATTTCCAGTTAAAAAAAAACAAAAACAAAAAAGTGATACGCTACGTAAAGACTTACGTAGCCTATCACAGCTAGATTTTTTAAAAAACACCGTGATAGTCTACGCAAATCTTTATGTAGGCTATCACGGCTGATACAAAAGGGAAAAAAAAAACGCTATTTGCGTTCCCCTTATTTTCGCCGTCATGCCAAAATAAGACATGCCAAAATAAGGAATGCAAACGGCGGTGCCCATGGGTGCCGCCATTTGCATATGCGCGGTTTTTTTTCTCTTTTAAATCAGCCGTGATAGGCTATGTGAACATTTACGTAGCCTATCACGGCTGACTGCAGGGACGCAAACGGCGGCGGCTACGGCCGCCGCCATTTGTGGAGTCGGACGGCCAGGATTCGGGGGGGAGGGACGGCGCGCCCCCCCAGCCAGAATTCCAGGGGGGAAGGATGGAGCGCCTCCCCCCGTGGCCAGAATTCCTGGGGGAGGGACGGAGCGCCTCCCCCCCACTGCGAATGTCACCCTGCGAAAAGGTAAGTGACTTTCGTACATCCCTAAATATCGCCCATCTTGTAACTGTGCATTTGGTTTCTTTTTCCTAGGTGCAGAACTTGGCATGTATCCCTGTTAAATGTTATTCTGTTGTTTTCTGCCCAGCGCTCCAGCCTATCAACATCCCTTTGAATTTTGTTTCTGTCTTCCAGGGTATGTGTATTCCACGTTCAGCCAAAGAGAGCCCGAGGTCATCCACTTTGAAGCTGAATGGGAAAGGGGCAAGTGCCTTCAAAGTGCCTTTGAAGGGGCACTTCAAAGAAACCTACAGCAGAGCTTAGGGGTAGTGACCTCCTCTGCTTGGCCCCCCCCCAAAGTCAGCCGTGATAGGCTACGTAAGGATTTACGTAGCCTATCACGGTGTTTTTTGAAAATCTAGCCATGATAGGCTACATGAATCTTTATGTAGCCTATCACGTTTGTTTGTTTGTTTGTTTACTGGGAAATGGCGGTGGTGGCAGCCAGTCAGAAGACTGGCTGCCACTGCCGCCCAACCGCCGCCCAACCGCCGCCAGGCGCCGCCAGCGCCAGGGACATTCGACAAAGGTAAGTCCCATCCCGGGGGGGGGTGGCGGACCATTTCTCCAACAATTTTGGGGGGCCAAATGCGTTGGCATTCCGCCTCCTGGAGATTCATTGAGAAATTCTCCGACATCCCTAGCATCACCCAGCCAGTTATTTGTCAAAATTGATCGTTTCTTCTTCCAATGTATTTGGAAAGAAGAGAGATTGCTTAGAATAGCTTACAAATGAAGTTCACTCCCAAGGCAGATAGATTGTTTTTTATTCCCACCATGCTGTACAAAATAAGTGTATTTCAATCATATGCACCTTTTGGTTTCATCAGTAGATGCTCTCTTTTATTCAGATCCGGCCTCAATACAACAATGTAGCATTTGGGGATGAAGATGCAACCCAGTAACCCTGAACTGGAGGCCAAGATAGAGAAGACCTGCACAGCCACCATGTATTTCCCTTTGGTGCTCAGGTAGGTGGGCACAAAGGACACCCAAACACTGCAAAACACCAGCATGCTGAAGGTGATCAGCTTGGCTTCGTTGAATGCCCCAGGCAGCTTCCTGGCTAGGAAAGCCACAGTGAAACAAATGGCAGCCAGGAAGCCCATGTAGCCAAGTGTGATATAAAACATTATGACAGACCCTTCATTGCATTGCAGAATGATCTGCCCAGCTTGAGAATGTATGTCAAAGTCCAGAAATGGAGGTGAGATTCCCAGCCAGATAATGCAGATAACAACTTCAACACTAGAGGAAGAAATTACAATGGAGTTTGCCAAACTCTTCCCCAGCCATTTCCTCATCCTGTTTCCTGGCATTGTGGCTAGAAACGCCACCACCACCATGATAGTTTTGGCCAACAAACAAGAGACAGCAACTGAGAAGATGACGCTAAAGGCAGTTTGTCGAAAAAGGCAGGTCATCTTTTTGGGCCGACCAATGAATAGGAAGGAGGACACAAAGGAAAGCAGGAGGGAGATGAGGAGCATGTAGGTGAGGGCACGGTTGTTGGCTTTGACCACTGGAGTTTCTCGATATTTAATGAAGATTCCTAAGAGAAGACCAGTGGTGAGGGATAAGAAAAGGGAAAGGAAGGTGAGGATGATCCCCAATGTTCCTTTGTAGGAGAGGAAGTTGATCAGCTTAGGAACACATTGATCTCGGTCCTTGTTTGGATGTTGATCATCTGGACACTTGTTGCAATGGACTGCATCTGGGGAAAAATAGACCAGCTGCAGCATCAGGATAATCCAGCCTTATCCAAATGGTTGTCTGTCCTGAAAATGTTTTGGACCAGTTCACAGCATTGCTGACCACTGGCATCATGCTTCAGGCTGATGGCATTGGACCTCCAAAACCTCTGAGGGGAACAAGGTTGTGGAAAGCAGCTACAACCTATTTTCCTTCACTCTTAGTCCGTGGTTTATTACATCCTCTAAAACAGGGGTGGACAGAAATTAGATTACATGATGTTTTGGAACATTGGCAATACTAGCAGGAACTTCTGGAAGTTAAAGTCTGGAAGATTTTGAGATCTACCTTCTGCCCAACCCTGCTCTAAAGAAATGTTAGTGGCTAAAAGCATAGATGATATGAGAGGAAGAGAAAACAAGTATAGGAAAGATGATACTAAAAACCGGAGAGGGCTATTGTCTTCATGTCCCGGTCATAGGCTTTACAGAGGCACCTAGCTGGATGCTTTGGGAACAGGATGCTGGACTAGATGGTCCATTGATGTGAACCAAAACAAAACCCAAAGATGTTAAACTGCACACAACTGGAAGACAGAAATATAAATTATATAATATTGTGATATAGCACGACAAAAAACAGTGTGTATGCAAAAAGGAACACAAAAATAATAGCAAGATACAAAGAACAGAATTTCAAGATGTAGATGAACCTGGCTAAATGCTACAAGGACAAGCACTAATTAATTGCATCTGGAAGAACTGTGCCGTGGAAGTTGTGGCCTCCAGTTTTTACAGGAAACCGACTATACTCCTGTTTCGCAAAAGGCTTCCTCAGAAGTGGAAATCATACAAACTGAAAATGAAAACATGATATATTTATATCAGAATATGAATCCAGAAAGGGACCCATTTTAAAATAACCCTTGCCAGAACATCTTAGTGTGTGTGTGCCCTATTCTGTAGGAGCAGTACTTGGCTCTAGAGACACATACCTTCTAGAGTGGAGATTGTACCTTCTGAACATGGGACACAAGCATAGCAACAGAGGGGCTCTCCTTCCTTAATCAACTTGGCATATCCAGGCTGACAACTTTCTGTACATCTAGAAAAAGTGATGGTCTATCCATGAAAAGAAGAATACAGGAAAATGTCTTAGTTTGAAAGGGGTTTTTGTTAGGTAGAAATTAGTTCTATATATTTGTATAACTGGGAACTGTTAGTTAGTGACCCCTAGCTGTTGTGTTGATGGAGCAAAGGGAGAGGTTGTCTGCAATCTTGTTCTTGAAAGGAACAATTCAGGGTACAATCCAATGTATGTTAAGAAAGAAAGAAGTCCTTCAACTCTCAGCATCCCATAGCCAACATAGTTGGCCCAAGCATCCTGGGACTTGTAGGACCTTTTTTCCATTTCAACCTGCATAGGATTGTGCCCTTAAAGCATCCCAATCCACCCCTTTGCATGTTATAACTAAAAGCAAGTCACATTACACAGTAATAAATCAAGTGACTTCAAGATCATGAGTAGAGAACAGTGGGGGCCAGCCGCAGAAGATGATGGATAATGTTATCCTGAGAGCAAGACAGAGCCAGCAACAAATTTTGAGAGTGTCCAGATTCCACCTTTATTTATCACCTCAAAGTTTCATCTGCCATGTTCAAGACTAATTCACTTTGGCCTATGTTTCATAGGCAATGTTCACTTCATCTGATGCAGATGAACCCCTATTCATACCTATTCATAAGTAACAGTGAGAAGCTGCACAGCACAAAAATCCATTTTATAGTTGTCTACACACAAGTAAGGAGGACTGGATTATTTAGGACTAAGTATGGGAAAGCATACCTGCAAAGCTGAGCATGTGAGGTGATGGGGTTGTATAATAATAAAGGATTTGGTGGTATATGTAAAAAAATGGTAAAATACACTAAATAAAGTGTTAAAAAAAGAAAAGAAAAGAAATCCAACATGGCGCAAACACAGACATTTTAACACAATGATATCAATATATACAGAAACCTCTCTCCCTCTCATTCACACAGACTGATACAGAGACACAGCCACCCCTTTCACACAGCACACCCATGCCTCAAAGCAAATTCGGGGCCGGCAAATGCACAGGTGACCCAGACAGAGCCATACAATGGCACACATGATGGGAGGCAGGGGGATCTTTCCCTACATTCCCCTGCTTCCCTGCCGGCTCTGCTGCCTTCTGTGAAAAGGGTAATTTATGATGGCCATGTCCACGAGAAAAGCCATTAAGTGAATGGGCACACCCTCTTATGGAAGCCATTTTGTGACAGCCCCCACAAGAATTTGCAACATTTCAAATATGCCTAGTAAACAAGATAGGGTAACATTGGTCTAGCAAATTTCACAGCAGTCCTCCAAGGGATCCTTAAAATGATGCTAAATGTTTTCTACTCATACTCACTATGTTATTTTCATATAAATTAATGGATTGGGAATCATAATTAGGGGTGCACGAAAGTCCCTTACCTGTCCTCGAAGCTTTTCGCGGTGGGGGGGAGGCGCTTCGCTGCTCCCCCCGCAAAGTTCAGTCCGGGGGGGGAGGCTTCGCGTCTTGCCCGGCCGAAATTCAGGCTGGGGGGGAGGCTTCCCGCCTCGCCCGGCCGAAATTCAGGCTGGGGAGGAGGCGCCTCGCCTCACCCAGCCACAAACTAAAAAGTAAAAAAAAAAAAGCCCCTGTGATAGGCTACGTGACGATTTACGTAGCCTATCACGGCTAGATTTGCAAAGTCAGCCGTGATAGGCTATGTAAATCGTCACGTAGCCTATCACGGGTGACTTAAAAAAAAAAAAAAAGCGCGTACGCAAATGGCGGCCCCCATAGGAAGCCGCCATTCCCGTTCCTCATTTGGTCGCTGTAGTGTACGTAAATCTTTACGTAGACTACGGCGAAAATAAGGGCAACGCAAATAGCATTGCCCTTATATAAATAATAAATAAATGGCATTTGGTGAAAAGAGTTGTTTCTCCTACCTGATTGAACCTTGTGGGCCACACAATGGCATTCTGATCAATGGTGAACTTGATCTCTGAGGAGGTCTGTCTCTCTATACTCCCAACTTCCACTCTAGCAGTGGACATGTTGGGAAAAACCACCCAGTTTACAATATAAAAATCAGATGCCACTTCCCCATGCTCATCCATATAAGCTCCATCCATGGAAGCATTGTAAAGATGGAATTTTCTCAGGAAAGGGTGTAGCTAGAATGACATAGAAAAAAACACACATTTAGGAATTTCTGGAAAGGCTGTGGTACATCTTGGGTCTGCCCATTCACAACTCTACTCTACACTGATTCTGCCAGGCCACTGAGGCCTGTTCTGGTATTATGGCAGGAATATGGTATCTTAGCCTGTATGCAGAATTCCCAGTAGCTAGGAGAGTCCTAATCACAGTTCATTTCACATCTATCCAAGCAAATGTGGGTAGAACTTTCTTTGTGGCTACGCAAATGAAGGTAAAGTGGAGCAGTTCTTGCAAGTCCCGAAATCCATCCAGGTAGTGATCTCTCGTTCACAAATAGACAATGTTCTTTACATCCATCCCCTGATCAACAGAGTGATATCATGTGATACAGCCATGAAGACCTAAGGAACTCCCAACAGGGCAGGCTCTGCAGGAGATTCCAATACCACAAACTGAGACCACCCCTGCTACCTCTGGGTGGCAGATTATTGAGTAGCTGCATAGGTGATAAACCCACAGAATTCTTGTTTGGTGCTGGACACCTATTCAAAGGACACCTAAAAACATGAAGGAATGCCGAATGGGGCATCTGATCTACCACCATAACTACACTACTACCTCCCTGCCCCCACATGGTTTCAAATCCCCAAATCACAAGATTGCTTTGGCCAGCCACCAACTCTCAGCTTCCCCTAATTTACAGGACATTTCAGAGAACAAAAATGGGGAAGAGAATATATGTGCTACCTTGAGCTCCTTGGAGGAAAGGTGGGGTATAAAAGTAATCAGTACATGAAATGTGTGAAGGAGAAGGAGGAATACCTGCCATGACTGTGCCCTCTGAAGAGCCTGCTTCTCTCCACCCACAACCTGCATTCCATTCGATCTGGATGAGTATGCAGCATGTAAGGCCTGTGCCACAGCCTGGATGGAACTGTAAATACTGTAGGAGTCCTGAGATAGGATTCTTTCAGTCATCTCCTGGGACAGGTTCTCCCAGTTCTCTTTTTCTCTGCATCTTTTCCAGACTTTCACAGACAGCACATGACTGGAATATAAACAATGAAATGCTGTCTCCTCAAAATGCTCAAAAGCAATAGCAAATGATTCAAAATTGCCATATTGTGTCCTTCTGCCTTTCTTGATCGAGAAGGACAAAGCAACATGGGTTTGCGGGAGATCAACCATTTTGTACATCAAGCTGATGGTGAGTTCTTGCAGAGCTGTTGCAATCCAAACTTTCCCCACAGTCCCTTTTTTGGTCTTTGCAACTTCCTGCATTATTGATATTACAGCATATATGATTAGAGAGTCCACTGGACAAACAATTACATTGACCTGAGTTTTTATAAGACATGAAATTATGTCGAAAAGCCTTCTCCGATTCAGCTCTTGAATGCTTTCTGAGAAGGCAACACAAATTCCATTTGTGATGACCACAGGTGTGAAGCTGCCTAAGAACTTTTCTCCATTGTCATTGCTTGGAGCCAGCAGACCGATCCACGTCCATCTGAAATGCAGGAGCAGTTTGACAATCCCCAGGTATGGAGGTTCTGGTTTGGGGATCATCCGGTACAAAAATGGGAACTTGTGTCTGTCCTTGGGAACTTGACTGACAAAACCATAGCTGACCTAGTAAAGAGGGGAAGAAATTGGGGGTCTTCAATAATTACTTGCTCTTTCACATTTCAGTCAATGGGGGGAAAGTCCACACCCTGAAAGAGATGCATAGAAATACACACTCTCCCCATTTGAATGAACTGAAAAACAGGTCCAAAAGAAAACAAGCTTTGAAGTGGATTTGGGGGAATTTCAGCACATCTGAGAAGTGTGGGTTCTGCCATCCCTTCCCATTTCACAGATGGTAAACTGATTTGGCTGAGAGAGAACTAACTTGGCCATGAAATGGAAAAGGCAGAGGGGAACTCTGAGCCCACATCACATAAAGCGAGCAAAGAGAATTGGTGATGCTTAGGGAAACACACACATGGCTGGAAGTTGGAACACCACACACATATGCTGCTAGAATCTGAGCTACTGGTTGACGAAGGAAGAGACTGTGGGGTTGTGGTGAACAGCCCAATGAAAGTTTTTAAGTTTCGTGAAGTGCCCCAGAAAGCTTTGGTTGTGGGCAGTATATAAACGTAATAAAGAAATAAATGATCCAGTGTGCAGCTAGTATGGGGTGTGGGGAGGTTTCTATGTTGGTCATAATTAGAGAAAAATAATGGGAAATGAAATGCCAAATATCAGATTGAGTTTCTTCAAATCTATGGGTTATTATGCATAAAAATAGCATCCATGATAGCCAATTTGAGCATGAAACCTCAGACTCCAAACCTCAACTTGGGTTTGGTGATGACTCAAAGCAAACTGGCTCTAAATCAATCCAAGCAGAATGGGTGAGTTTCCAAAGCACTGAATCAGCTTCAGTGCACAGAGAAAGCTGGGGGCTGGTGAATAAGAACAGAAGCAGAGCCCTGCTGGAACAGACCAAGGCCCATGTAGCCCAGCATTCTGTTCACATAGTGGCCAAGCAGCTGTCAACCAGGAACCCACAAGCAGGACACAAGTGCAACAGCACCCTCCTGCCCATGTTCCCCAGCAACTGATGTACATAAGATCAGTACCTTTGGTGCTGGAGGTAGCACAAAGCCATCAGGACTAGTAGCCATTGATAGCCTTCTCCTCAAGGAATTTGTCTAACCCTTTAAAGCCATCCAAACTGGTGGCCATCACTACCTCCTGTGGTAGCGAATTCCATGGCTTAATTATGCCCTACTCAAAACTCTACTGTGCCATGTTTCAAGTACAAAAATTCCTGCACCCATTTTTTCTGATATCTGGCAGGTAGATACTCCTCCAAAGGGGCTTTTATGCCTACAGATGCCATCTATGATAGTTAATGGGAGCACGAAGCCTCAGATATCCGAACCTTGACTCAGATTTGGTAATGACTCAAAGAAAGGGGCCAGTTCTGATGTGCTGAATGGGGGTCAGTGCACATCTCAGCTGTACATTGGTTCCCCATATGTCCTCAGCTGTGGTCACGAGTGATTCCTTTTTCTAGGATGGGATGAGAGGGAGGGGGATTTGACATTGGGTGTATTCACTAAAAAGAATTACATTCCAAAAAAAAAAAGTGTCCACAAAAACAAATACCCTAATAAATCTGTGAATTTTTTTGGATGCCAGAGGAATCTTTGTCCTTCTTACAAAAAGGAACCTGTCCAAAGGAAATTCAAATACAAGACAGATTCAATATATATTACAGAGACACTGTTGGATGGAAGTTCATGGGGGTTGTTATGGTAATGGAGTTTGCACTCATTTCCTGTATGCTTTTATGTATATAATTAAACGATGTATACCCCACACTTCAGTATGACAACTTCCTGGATAGTTTCCAGGAATCCTAAAAATACAAAGTTACATTGAGCCTAAATTTATTTAATTAAGATGCCATTGCAATCAATGTGGTAAGGAAGCTGTGAGTAAAATGCCATTGATTGCAATGGAATAACGCATGTTTGACTTATCTTCCTTCTTTACGGGGATTTATATGGGAGGTCCAGAAAATGGTGTCTTCACTTTGTAACCACTCCCATGCCTCCCAACCCCTCCTTTTGGGGTTTTTTGTTACTAGAAAAATAGCGGTTAAGGAAAAATCAGTCTGAATCACGGCACAAGGCCTTTGGCGTGTTTCTGCTAGGAGGCCTCCATCTGGAAGCACCCTTAGTTTGGATTCAACCCAGTATCTAAAACTGAGAACTCACTGCACCATTCATGCTGTTTCAAACTCCCATGTGCAGAAATGAGGGAGGGGGAAGGAAGGAATTAGGGTGCATTTTAAGGATGGTAGAACCTCTCTCACATTGTATTCAATTATTTTGATAAAATTGTCTGTCTCTAGCCTTACATGGTGATGCCCAGGCCAGTGACACCTCCTGTTCTTCTCTGGGAAGACAGCAAAGTGAAAGTAGATTCAGCCTACATCACTCACCCCCATTCATATACCTGTGGCATTTTGTAGATGTCCAGCATGGTTGAAATCTTGTTGGAGATTTCGGAGTCAGCCCCTTCAAGGACTGCTAACAGGTTATTCTGTCTTCCACAGCTGTAGTTTGGAATATTCGGATGCCCAAAAGATACTACGTCAACCATGGCCTCGTAAGTCATTCTTGCTTTGAAATAGTTCTCATAGATGTTGTAGCCCAGGGTGACATTGGGCAAGAGCCTCGGATTCTGGTTGATCTCATGAATGGCAAACAGGAAGGGAAGCATGGACCAGAACCTCCAACCTACTATACTACAACAAAAATCAATCTCATGAGATGTTTATGCTGTATTCTATGGAAACTTTTAACAATTCTTGCATCATTCACTAAAATGGCGTTTCTATGCAATACGTATCACTACATTTAACTCTTCGAACTGGAATCCCAGTGACACTGATGGGAACTTTCTTCAAATGCAATCAGCAGTATGAGAGAGCTATCTACTCACAAGTAAGGAGGACTGGATTACACAGGACAAAGCATGAGGAAGCAGAACTGTGAAGCTGAGTGTGTGGGGTTTGCGGATGGTGTTTTAACCATAGCACCTTCATGACTGCAGGAATAAAAAGGAAGGATCCTGTGGCCCAGGTTGGTTCAGGCACTTGTGCCAGGTCCCTTTGCTGCTGATCCCAGCACCTGCTGTTCTCTGAGTCGTTGCTTCTCCCCCCTCCCCCGCTCATGGTCCACAGAGCCCCAATGTCCAGAGCTGGCACTGGCAGCTGCTTGATCTTGGCAATGCTCCTGACTGCAGAATTCAAAATGAGCTGCACAAGCTGCAGCATCCACAGTCGCAGGCAGCTACCTAAATATTGCCTGAGCAGCTGAGCAACCTCCCCAAGGACCTTATCCCCAAGGCAAAACTGGCCACAATAGGGATGTGGCTCTCCAGAAACAGACAGCAGGAAGGAGAGACTCACTGTCCCTGCCAAAAAGGGATGGCCAGAGAGTGTGAATTCACAGTCAGCCAACTCAGTACTTACGGGCGAAACCTGGTTGAGGGAGGCTTAAAGAAGACGTATGGCTCAAATTCAGTATTTAGTGTAGAAGTGATCCCACCAATCAGGTAGTCTCCTGGCCTGTAAAAGTTAAAGGGATTTGTTTGTTCACTGATAATGCTCAGTGGGCATTTTGTCTTCAGCATCCGAGAGGAAACATGTGGCAGCAGAAAATGCAGCAGCAACAGCAGCAGCAGCATGTCTCTCTTCCTCCCTGTCCCCACATGCACACACACACACACACACACACACCGTGACTGGCCTCAGAACCTGCTAAGGAGAGGCCAGGCCCTCTCTCTAGAGCACAGCTACAGAGACTATGCTATTAGGGATAGATGGACTCCAGCCACAGACTCAGCTATGAAGGGCCTCACACTGGCATAGCCCCTGCCTTCCCTCAGTCTCCACCCGCAGGCGCTCAGTGGCTCAGGAGGCATTTATGCACCAGATTTTCAAGATTTATACATGAGGAGTTACCAACTGTTGCTCTTGGTTTGAGATTTCTTGCATTGTTTCCAAAGGGTTGTGGTGGGGAATCCCGTGAGCTTTGGTGAGAAGTAGAATAAATCACCATCATTTTGATAATTATGTGGTGGGAAATATCACTCCTGCAACATCGCTGAATTTCTATGTGGCATCATGGGGAGCTGGAGAAAAACATGTCTGTGCCATTCCACAGAGTAGGTCTATTTCATGGGTCAGTGAGGGAGCAGTTCAGCAAAGTCTGACAGACTGGTAATGAAGAAAAAACTTCTTGATGTATTAAAGTTTATGATATTCCAGGAAAAGCAAAGAAATGCAAAAAAGCAACCAGGAAATCTGTGAGGAATTCCTCCTCAGCCTGCCCTTCCTGTGTGGAGGAGGTCTTCATTTTCCTCAGTTAATTAAGGATGGAGAAAAGTCCCTTACCTGGCCCCGCAGCAGTTTTCAGTGGGGGGGGAGGCACTCCGGTTCTCCCCCCGAAATTCATGGTGGGGGGGAGGCGCCCTGCACCTCCCAGCCAAAATTCAGGCTGGAGGAGAGGCGCCCCATCCCTCCCCACTTAAATTCTGGCCGGGGGGGGGAGCACCCCATCTCCCTGGCCGTGAAATAAAAAAGTAGATTTTAAAAAAACCCCAAAACAATGTGATAGGCTACATAACGATTTACGTAGCCTATCATGGCTAGATTTTCAAAGTCAGCTGTGATAGGCTACGTAAATCGTTACGTAGCCTGTCACGGCTGACTTTGGAAAAAAAAAAAAGCACGTACACAATTGGCGGCGCCCATGGGCACCGCCATTTGCACTCCTTATTTGGTCACGGGTAGTCTACGTAAAAATTTACGTAGACTACAGCGAAAATAAGGGTAACACTATTTGCGTTGCCCTTATTTTTGCCATAGTCTACGTAAATCTTTATGTAGACTACCCATGCCCAAATAAGAAATGAAAGTGGTGGCGCCCATGGGCGCCGCCATTAGCGTACATGCTTTTTTTCCCCCAAAGTCGGCCGTGATAGGCTACATAACGATTTACATTGCCTATCACGGCTGACTTTGAAAATCTAGCCATGATAGGCTATGTAAATCGTTACGTAGCCTATCACTTTTTTTTTTTTTAACTTTACTGGGAAATGGCAGCAGCGGCAGCCAGTCGGAAGACTGGCCGCCACCCCCGCCCCCGCCAAAACGCCGCCGAAATGCCACCGGGACCCGCCGCCAAGAGGGGCATTCGACAGAGGTAAGTCCCATCCCGGGGGGGGGGCAGAGAAATTCCCCACCAATTTCGGGGGGCCGAATGCGTTGGCATTCGGCCTCCCAGAGATTGATGGAGAAATTCTCCGCCATCCCTACAGCTAATGGGAAATGCTCCAAAGTCCCCAGGTCAGCGAGGCCATATTCCATCTTGTCTAACCACCAAGACAAATGTTTCTACTGTCTTCTGGAAAGGAGAAGTTGAAAGCGGCCGAGCGCTGCACCTTTGGATTGTGGCTGGCCTTAGAGGTAGACCTGCACTGACCCCACTGGGACATAATGACAATCATATAGACCGGGGTTTCGCTATTTGGTGGGATAAAAAGGTAACGCATAATCCATAAAATATATGAGGGCTGTTGTATGTAGGGGTGGACGAAAGTCACTTACCTTTTCTCGCAGCTTGTTTGCGGTGGGGGGGAGCGCTTCGCTGCTCCCCCCGTGAAGTTCAGGCCGGGGGGGGAGGCTTCCCGCCTCGCCCGGCCGAAATTCAGGCCGGGGAGGAGGCTTCCCGCCTCGCCCGGCCGCGAACGCGAAAGTTAAAAAAAAAAAAAAAGCCCCCTGATAGACTACGTGACGATTCACGTAGCCTATCATGGCTAGATCTGCAAAGTCAGCCATGATAGGCTACGTGAATCGTCACGTAGCCTATCACAGGTGACTTAAAAAAAAAAAAAGCGCGTACGCGAATGGCGGCCCCCATAGGGAGCTGCCATTCGCGTTCCTTATTTAGTTGCTGTAGTCTACGTAAATGTTTACGTAGACTACGGCGAAAATAAGGGCAACGCAAATAGCGTTGCCCTTATTTTCGCCGTAGTCTTCGTAAACATTTACGTAGACTACAGCGACCAAATAAGGAATGGGAATGGCGGCTCCCTATGGGGGCCGCCATTATCCGTACACACTTTTATTTTTTTTTTTAGGTCACCCGTGATAGGCTACGTGATGATTGACGTAGCCTATCACGGCTGACTTTGCAAATCTAGCCGTGATAGGCTACGTGAATCGTCACGTAGCCTATCAGGGGACTTTTTTTTTTTTCTTTGATTGCAATGGCGGGGGCGGCAGCCGGTCAAAAGACCGGCTGCCGCTCCCGCCCCGCTCGAACACCTGACGAACCGCCAGCCCGACCCGTCGCCGGGAGGGACATTCAGGGAAGGTAAGTCCCGTCCCGGGGTGGGGGTGCGGGGTGCGGGGGGGTGCGGGGGGTGCGGAGGATTTCTCCCCGAAACTTGTTCGGGGGGCCGAACATGTTGGCGCTCGGCCCCCTGAAGTTTCGGGGAGAAATTCTCCGCCATCCCTAGTTGTATGTCTGTGGCAACAAACATCTCCCCTCATATATTCCTGCTATCATGGCCCGGTGACCACTCAGTTCAGGTACTGGAGAGTTTGGGCAATGCAGAGAGCGCTCTGTCCTCATGTCTCCCCTGCACTGCCCCCCCCCTAAAAATATGTCTGAGTCCTGGAGGCACTCCTTCAGTTTCCTACAATGCCCCCCAATGCTACAATATGTGCACTGTGGGAATTAAAATGGCAGCTCCCAGTGTGACAGATATTTGCCCCAGAAGTCTTTGTGAGACTCCTGCATCAACCTGTATAATAGTCAAATAGTTATTCTAAACAGAGTTTATTGGTCTTCTCCTTCTCCTTCTCCTTCTCCTTCTTCCTCCTCCTCCTCCTCCTCTTCTTCTTCTTACCTAAGCAAAGCCATATCATAAGTTTATAACTTTTTCAAAGAAACAAGTGTTTCCTGTATGACGTTTGTAACAAAAAGTTTGTGCTGACCTTGTTCTTTGAACTTCTCAGTGATGGAGGAGCCAGTCATGGGAAAAACAAAATGTTCTCAGCTGAACTCAGGAAAGGCCAGCAGGTGCTTCACGTAAGAAAGTTGTGTGTGTGTGTGGGTGGGGAGATAACTGCTTACTTCACGATTGTTCCCATGCTCAGCTTATGAAACAAATATGTTCCATGAAGTATTTTGAGAAGTACATAGAGCTCAAAAGACAGCTCAGGGTGAAATTAGTCCACTACCATAGAGCTAAACAGGAGAAGCAGGTGGCATGCTGTTTTCAAGGTAATGTGTTTCAGCAAAGGTGACAAAATAGGAAGTTAAAATATCACTCCCAATCATAACTGGGAATTTTGGAAAAAATATTAACTCGGGGTTTATTTATGTATTGGGCAAGGGCCCCAGATTCCAGTTGAATTCATGAATGGCAAACTAAAGGGGCAGGATGTGCCAGCACCTTATATCTCCTATACTGCAACAAAAATAGATGTCCTTGGATTTTCATACAAAATTCCATGAAAACATATCACATTTCTTACCTCATTTTAGGGATGTCAGAGAATTCTGCCACGGATCTCGGGGAGGCTGAATGCCAGTGCATTCGGCCCCCCGAAATCGGTGGCGGAACGGTCTGCCCCCCCCACCCCCCGGGACGAGACTTACCTGTGGCAGATCTTCCTGGCGGCGGCAGCGGCTGCGGCTGCGGCTGCGGCGGCCGGTCTTCCGACTGGCTGCCGCCACCGCCATTTCCAGTTTAAAAAAAAAAAAGTGATAGGCTACATAAAGATTTCCGTAGCCTATCACGGCTAGATTTTTAAAAAACACCGTGATAGGCTATGTAAATCTTTACATAGCCTATCATGGCTGAGTCAAACAAAAAACAAATTCCTTATTTTGGCATTTGGCATTTGCGTTCCTTATTTTTGGCAGTCTTAATCTATCTAAATATTTATGTAGACTATGATTGCGAAAATAAAGGGGAACGCAAATAGCGTAGTGGGTGCTATTTGCGTCCCTTTTTGATTCCCCGTTTTAGCCTACATAAATATTTGCTCTGTCCCTCCCCCCGGAATCCTGCGCGGGCGGTTCCACTCCGCCAGGCATCCAGCCGCTGGCCAGGGATGCAAATGGCAGCTGTCATAGCTGCTGCCATTTGTGTCCCTGTATTGAGCCGTGATAGGCTACGTAAATATTTAGGTAGCCTATCACGGCAGGGGGAAAAACCCCAGTGAACGCAAATGGCAGTAGCCGCAGCCATTTGCGTATGCTGGGTTTTTTTCCCCCTGCCGTGATAGACTACGTAAATACTTACGTGGCCTATCACAGCAGAAGGTGGGGGAAACCCAGCGTACGCATATGGCAGTAGCTTCCGCCATTTGCGTATGCTGGGTTTCCCCCCCCCCCGCTGTGATAGGCTATGTAAATACTTACGTAGCCTAACACGGCCTCTGCAGGGATGCAAATGGAGTCCCTGTGTTAGCTGTGATAGGCTACGTAAGTATTTACATAGCCTATCAAGGCTATGCTATGAAGAGGTAGCAAATGGCGGCCACAGGACGGCCGCCACTTGCAAAGCAGTGCGGACGGAAGCAGGTAAGTGCTTCATTTCGTGCGCCTTTTCTGGGGTGGGGGAGGCGGGGACTTTGTCCCGCACGCCTTTCTTGGGTTGGGGGGCGGGGGCTTCATTCCGCAATGGATTTCGGGGATCTCACCGAGATCCGTCGCAGAATTCTCTGACATCCCTAGTCATATGAAACTCTTGAAGAAAAAGAGACAGTATAATGGAAAGTTCTTTCTGAAGCAGTCGCACTTGTACAAATGCAGCATGAAGGAAAAGATCAGCCACCTTCTCTTTGTTTGAATAAAAAGCACACTCTGCACATGCTCAGGGAATGGACAAAATGAGGAATAAACATACCAGGGAATATGAAGAACTATATTCTTCTTTTGTGTGTGTGTGTGGGAATCTCCCTCCATCCAGCTGTTCCCTGGAAACCCCCCCCATTCACCCAAGGGTCTTTCTTGGTTCTCCTCTCTGCTCAGCTTTGTATTTCCACATCAATTTCATTCTATGTAATTCTAGCTTCACGCCATTGTGTAGCAATGTTTGGGCCACCTGTGAAGGTTCTGGTCCCAAATTTGTTTTAAGGCATGGATGTTCTGTGTGAATGGGGTCTCTCTCTCTCTCTCTCTCTCTCTATGTATGAGACAGTTATATTTCTGTATACATTAATTTGAAGGTATTAAAATGTCTTTGTACACACTTATCTGGATCTTTAAAAAAACTGTTGTTAGTGTCTTTTGCAATTTTATTTGTTTCATCCACTCCCAAATCCTTTATCATTATACCACCCCATCACCTCACACACTCAGCTTAGCAGGTATGATTTCCCATACTTACTCCTGAGTAATCCATTCCTCCTTTCTTGTGAGTAAACAATCATAAGCTGGATATTTGAACTGTGCAGCTTCTCACTGTTTCTTCTGAGTAGGTATGAACAGGGGTCCATCTGCATCTGATGAAGTGAACAGTGCCTACACAACTTCGCCAGAGTGAATGTGTTAGTCTTTAAAGGGCCAGATGTATCTTTGTGGTCATTAAAAGTGGTGAAATTTGGACACTCAGAATGTGTTGCCGGGTGCCAAAGACTGCTTTTCTGTGTCACTCTGAGCATCATATCATCATCATCATCATCATCATCATCACCATCATCACCATCATCACCATCATCATCATCTTGGGTTGCTGCCTCCACTGACCTGCATTCACTTGTTACACTTGTTTCTCTGTGTAATGGGAGTTGCTCTTGGAACAAAAGATCTGGGCCTCAACCAAAGTAATGGCTTTGGAGGATTGTTTTTGATTTATGTTACAACATGCAAATGGGTGGATCAGGGATGCTTTAAGGGCACAATCCTGTGCAGGCTTAGATAGAAAGAGGTCCTACAACTCCCAGGATGCCTTGGCCAGCCATATTGCCTGTGGGGTGCAGGAAGTTTAGAAAAAAGACACACAGAAAAAAGTATCATTCCTTGCTAGCCACATCCTTCACCTGCCCCTTCCCTCCAATGAACGATTGCAGAGAGGATCTCCCTGAAGAGGTCTCCTATTCACTCTTCTCTATAGTCCTCCTTCCTAAATAGGAATCTCCATTTTCTAGGGGTCAACTGAGCTACATTCCAAGCCACTGGATGCTGACAAGGGTGAGCAAAGAGGGAGTTAATCAACTGTGGAGGTTTAGCAACATGGTGAGGAAGCCAGGCAGTGGACTCTTCCCACCCTACTCACAGTAAGCAACTGTAAATAAATAACCAAAAATAAGGAGCTCACCGCCTCCTAATAATAACTATGTTTTCCAGGTAAAACACACCCAAATCAAGAAGCAGTTCTGAAGGTAGGAAGCCAGCAGGAGTGTGGGGGCTATCCAGTGCTTTGCATTGAATGCCATAGGTATGACCATCTGCCTCCAGGACAGAAGTCATGGCTGTCTGCTTGTTTTAATCAGTGCCTGGCTGTAGGGATGGCAGAGAATTCCACCACAGATTCCACGGATTCCCACGGAATCCATGGCAGAACGGTGTCCTGCCCCCGCCCCCCCGCGGAATCCCCCGGGACGGCACTTACCTGGGGCGGATGCGGCGGATTCGGCGGCGGCAGCAGTGGGTGCGGCATGTCCGGTGGCACATGTGGTGGGTGCGGAAGGTATGGCGGCAGGTGCAGTTGGTGTGGTGGTAGCAGCTTCGGCGGCAGCGGTGGTGGCACCAGGTGTGGTGGCGGCAGGTGCGGCGGCAGTGGCAGGTGCAGTGGCAGTGGCAGGTGTGGTGGCGGCGGCGGGTGTGGCAGCAGCGGGTGAGCTGGTGGTGGGTGCGGTGCCAGCAGCAGGTGCAGCGGCGGCAGGTGCTGCGGCACCGGGTACTGCCGTGACAGCAGCAGCAGTGGCTGGTTGCCTGGCCGGCCACAGATGGGCACAGCATATGCAAATGGTGGCGGCTATGGTGGCCACCATTTGCATTTGCTATTTTTCACCGTTCTAGCCTACGTAAATAGTGACGTAGGCTAGAATGGCAAAAAGTAGCGAACGCAAATGGTGGCTGCCATAGCCACTGCCATTTGCATATATATATATATATATATATATATTTTACTTTGCCGTGATAGGCTACGTAAATAGTTATGTAGCCTATCATGGTTAAGTACAGGGACACAAATGGCGGCGGCTACGGCCGCCGCCATTTGCGTCCCTGATGCCCAGCGGCCGGATGTCCGGCTGCGGGCGGAACCGGCCAGCAGCTCCGTGGAATCCCCGCGGAGCAGAGCCAGCCGGGCAGGACTCCAGGGGGAGGGACAGAGCGCCTCCCCCCTGTCGAGGATTCTGGGGGGAGGGACGGAGCACCTCCCCCCCACCATGAAGCAGATCCGCAAAACGGTAAGTGACTTTTGTACATCCCTACCTGGCTCTCAGGGAACAAATTTGTTCCCTTGTAGGGATAGACGAAAGTCCCTTACCTGATCCCGATGCTTGCTTCGCAGTGGGGGGAAGGCGCTCCGTCCCTCCCCCCAAAATTCTGGCTGGGGGGAGGCGCCCCGCCCCTCCTCGCCGAAATTCTGGCCGGGGGGGAGGCGCCCCGTCTCTCCGGCTGCAAAACCTAGTCGTCTGCCGCCGCTGTTTGCGTCCCTGCCGTCAGCCGTGATAGGCTACATAAATGTTTTTGTAGCCTATCATGGCTGACTTTGGGGGGGGGGGAAAGGGCGTACGCAAATGGTGGCCCCCATGGGCACCGCCATTTGCGTTCCTTATTTTGGCACGTGTAGTCTACATAAACATTTACGTAGACTATGGCGAAAATAAGGGCGCCGCCATTTGCATTCGCGCTTTTTTTTTTCCAAAGTCAGCCGTGATAGGCTACGTAAACATTTACATAGCCTATCACGGTGGTTTTTAAAAATCTAGCCGTGATAGGCTACGTAAATCTTTACGTAGCCTATCACGTTTCTTTGTTTGTTTGTTTTACTTGGAAATGGTGGCGGAAGCAGCCGGTTGGAAGACCGGCTGCCGCCGCCGCCACCACTGAACCGCCACCGAACCGCTGCCAGAGCTGCCGCCACCAGGGACATTGGAGCAAGGTCAGTCCCATCCGGGGGGGGGGGGTTGGCAGACCGTTTCTCCACCACTTTCAGGGGGCCGAATGCGCTGGCATTCGGCCTCCCTGAGATTCATGGAGAAATTCTCTGACATCCCTATAATCCCTTGAGGCCAAAGTTGCTTACCTGGAGAAGCTATGCGAGGCAGAGAGGGTGGTGGATGAGACCTTCAGAGACATACTAGCTGTGTCTCACTCCCAGGTTGAGAGCTCTTCTGCTGTCATGGAGAATGTGGGTCTTGGGGAAGGAGGGTGTCATTCTGAGGAAGAGGGAAATGATCCCTCTAGCCTTCTCACCTCCTCTTTCAGAGCTCATAACTGCAGATTGAACCATGGTGCAGTCTGAGCCCTGTTCAGGGGGAGAGGGCATTTCAGAGCCACCTGATCTAATGCCCCAGTGATTGCAACATTCCAGCCACCCACCAGGGTCTTGAGCGATTGGCCGTTGGCATACTCCAAAGAATCCCCAAGCACGTTCAGGAATCCATTTGGATCCATAAGACACCTGTGGCGGACCATTTTAATGGGTCCTCCACCCCTGCAGAGGGGTTGTGGAACCGAGAAGTCTAACGTCACCAGATAGTGATCTGACCATGACAAGGGAGTGGTGGATATACCCCCGACTTCCAGATAATACATGTCATGGATGAGGGAGGTTTTCTGGGAAACAGACCTGGCATTGCAGAGCAGCAAACAAAGGCCAGAAGATGGAGTCACACCTCCCCCAGCCATCCTTTGGCTCCGGACAGGCCCGGAGCAGGGGACAGCTACTACACATCTCTCCCTTGTTCCCCTTACCTGGCATGGCCTGCCCCTAGCGCTCCGTCAGCGCCTGCCACCCAGCCTCAGTATGTTCTGGCCCACAACACTCCCCCCACTGCCTCAGTCAGGTGGACACGGGCCCCCTCACTCCCGCCTATCAGGCAGGCTACCTACCCCTAAAAACACAACAGAATCCCCCAGAAATTAAAAAGAAAACAATTTAAAAATCCCCTTAAAAATAATGCCAGGCAGGAGTCCACGGTAGTGATAGTGGTGGCGGTGGCACAGCAGCAGCAGCAGGCACACCTCTTCCCCGGTGGTCGCAGCTCTCCCAGGCCACCTCGGCCAACCAACTTAGGTATGTATTTATTTTTATTATTTATTATTGCATTTATATCCCACCTTTTTTCCTCTTGAAAGGAACCCAAGGCAGCTTACATTATCCTCCTCCTCTCCGTTGTATCCTCACAACAACAACCCTGTGAGGTAGGTTGGGCTGAGAGTCTGTGACTGGCCCAAAGTCACCCAGTGAGCTTCCATGGCCAAGTGGGGACTAGAACCTGGATCTCCCGATTCCCTGTCCATCACTCTCACTACTACACTACACTGGCTCTCTACACTACACACTACTGGCATGTAACCCCTCCAGGAAGGGGCAGGTGGAAGCAGCACAGCTGGCTTGGTATCTGGGGGCCTGGTCCTGCAGGGACTGGCGGTCTGCCAGGCATAAGTCCACAGGGAAGGCCAGGTGTTGGTGGCAGCAGCAGCTACAGCAGGGCCAGCAACAGCAGGCCCAGCAGCAGCAGGCCCGCCTTTTCCCTGGTGATGGCAGCTTCTCCTGCAGGCCCTGGCTCTAATTACTTCCTCTAGTGTTCAAGTTGTCATCTGCATTATCTGGCTGGAAATCTAGGGATGTACGAAAGTCACTTACCTTTTCAACAGGGTGATTCGCGGTGGGGGGGAGGCACTCCACACCTCCCCCCGAAATCCTAATCTAGCCTGCTCCATTCTGTGGAGCTTCCACGGAGCCGCCGGCCGGGGCTGCCCGAAGCCAGACATCTGGCCGCAGGGCAACCTACAGGTTAAAAAAAAAAAAAAAGTACGCAAATGGCTGCGGCTACGGCGGCCAATATTTGCATTCGCTTTTTTTCGCTGTTTTAGCCTACGTAAATATTTACGTAAGCTATTATGGCAAAAAAAACGGAGAATGCAAATAGCGTAGTGGGTGCCATTTGCATTCCTTTCTTTTCCCACCATTTTAGCCTACGTAAATATTTATGTAAACAATTATGGCGAAAAAAAAAAAGGAACGCAAATAGCGCCCACTACGGTGTTTGAATTCCCTTTTTTTTCGCCGTAATAGCTTACGTAAATATTTACATAGGCTAAAACAGCAAAAAAAATGGAAAGCAAATGGCGGCTGGCATAGCCACCGCCACTTGCATACACTGTTATTTTTTCTAGCTTGCTGTGATAGGCTACGTAAATACTTACGTAGCCTATCATGGCCTCCGCAAGGACGCAAATGGCGTCCCTGCGTTAGCTGTGGTAGGCTACGTAAGTATTCACGTAGCCTATCATGGCCATTCGAAAGATGCGCGAATGGCGGCTGCAGACACAGCCGCCATTTGATGAGCACCGGAAGGACCGACCAATGTTGTCTCCATTCCAGGCCCATTTTGCAGGGGGGGCAGGGGGCTTCATTCTGCCACAGATTTCAGGGGGCCGAATGCCCTGGCATTCTGCATCACTGAGAACTGTGGCGGAATTCTCTGAGATCCCTATGGAAATCTCTCCTCCATTTCCAGACTCTGACAGGTTTTCCCTACCTGGGCAGATCATCCTACAATGTAATGAAAGCTCTGTCATCGTGTTTTATATCAGAGTTGGCTACATGGACTTCTTAGCTGCCATGTGTTTCACAGTGGCTTTCCTAACCAGGAAACTGCCAGGGGTTTTCAGTGAAGCCAAGATGATCACCTTCAGCATTTGGGTGTTTTGCAGTGCTTAGGTGTCCTTTGTGCCAACCCACCTGAGCTAGGGATGTAGGGATGTCAGAGAATTCTGCCACGGATCTCGGTGAGGCCGAATGCCAGTGCATTCGGCCCCCCGAAATCTGTGGCGTAATGGCCTGCCCCCCCGCCCCCCCGTGGATCTCCCCCGGGACAAGACTTACCTGGGTCGGATCTTCTGGGCAGCGGCGGCTCCGGCGGCAGCTCCAGCAGCGGCTCTGGTGAAGGCGGTGGTGGCGGATGGTCTTCCAACCGGATGCCGCCGCTGCCATTTCCAGGCTTGTGGGGGGGGGGTGAAGACATGATAGGCTACGTAAAGATTTACATAGCCTATCATGGTTGGGGGTGGGTTTTTTAAAAAAAAAAGCGTATGCAAATGGCGGTGGCTACGGCCACCACCATTTGCGTTCCTTCTTTTTGGCTGCCTTAAGATTTACATAGGCTAAAATGGTGAATGAAAAAGGGACGCAAATAGCGCCCGCTATGCTATTTACGTTCCCCTTGATTTTTGCCGTCATAGTCTACGTAAATATTTACGTAGATTAAGACGTTAAAAAGAAGGAACACAAATGGTGGCGGCCTTAGCTGCCGCCATTGCGTATGCATTTTTTTGTGTGTGTGTTTTTACCCAGAGCCCTCTGCGGCCAGAAATCCGCGTTTCTATTTCTATATAGAGTTATTCTATATAGAGAGTTATTCTATATAGAGAATATTCTATATATTCTATATATATAGAATATATATTCTATATATTCTATATAGAGTTATTCTATATAGAGTTATTGCGGAGCACAGCCGGCCATTGGAGGATTCCGGGGGGAGGCACGGAGTGCCTCCCCCCCCAGCCAGGATTCCGGGGGAGGGACGGAACGCCTCCCCCCCCACCATCAACATAATCCACGAAAGGTAAGTCATTTTAGTAAATCCCTATAGGGATGGCAGAGAATTCTGCCATGGATTCCAGTGAGGTCTGATTCTTTAGAATCTGGCCCCCAGGAATCCATGGTGGAATGGCCTCCTGCCCCCCCGTCTCCCTGCAGAATCCCCTTGGGACAGCACTTACCAGGGGAGGATGTGGCAGATTCGGCGGCAGCAGCGGTGGTTCTGGTGGTGGCAGCAGTGGCTTCGGCGGGGGCTGGTCTCCTGGTTGGCCGCAGCCGGGCTGCTGCCACCACCATTGCCATCCTTGGAGCCATGATAGGCTATGTAAGAATTTACATAGCCTATCACGGCTAACCCCTCCCCCCCAAAAAAATCCCAGCGTACGCAAATGGCGGCAGCTATGGCGGCCGCCATTTGCGTTCCCTATTTTTCACCAATTTATCTTACGGAAATATTTACATAAGATAAAATAGTGAAAGAAAATATTTACATAAGATAAAATAGTGAAAGCATAGTGGGTGCTATTTGAGTTCCTTTACTTTTCACTGTAATAGCCTACGTAAATATTTACGTAGGCTAAAACGGCGAAAAATAGGGAACGCAAATGGCAGCCGCTATAGCCGCTGCCATTTCCATACGCATTTTTTTTTGCTTGGCTTGCCATGATAGGCTATGTAAATACTTACATAGCCTATCATGGCAAAGACCAGGAGACCAGGATGCAAATGGCAGCTGCAGCAGCCGATCGAAAGGCCAGCCGCTGCTGCTGCCACCGCCAGAGATGTCACCGGAGCCGGCTTCCTCCGGAACATCTGCCCCAGGTAAGCTTTCTCCCAGGGGGGAATCCATGGGGGGGTGGGGGGTGGCAGGCCATTCCGCCATGGATTTTGGGGGGCCGAATGCCAGTGCATTTGGCCTCACTGAAATCCATGGCGGAATTCTCTGCCATCCCTAGCCTTCTGTCCCCGTATCGATACTAACACCTTGTTCCATTACTTCCCATTCATCGGATGGGGGAAGAGAACATCTACCCTCTCCACCCTCCAAAATGTTTTTGCTAGCTGGCAGTCATCATCATCATGGCAATCACTCGTGCTAGGGATGTTGGAGAATTTCTCCACGAATCTCTGGGAGACCAAATGCCAATGCATTCAGCCCCCTGAAATTGGTGGAGAAATGGTCCGCCACCCCCCTGCCACCCCCAGGGATGGGACTTACCGTGATCGAATGTCCCTGGTGGCGGTGGCTCCCGGCGGTGGTTCAGTGGCGGTTCGGTGGTGGCAGCGGCGGCCGGTCTTACGACCAGCTGCCGCCACTGCCATTTCCAAGTGTAAAACAACAACAACAACAACAAACGTGATAGGCTACGTAAAGATTTACGTAGCCTATCACAGCTAAATTTTCAAAAAACACCGTGATAGGCTACGTAAATGTTTATGTAGCCTATTACGGCTGACATTGGGAAAAAAAAACCCCGTACGCAAATGGCGGCACCCATGGGCACTGCCATTTGCGTTCCTTATTTGGGCACGTGTAGTCTACGTAGACATTTACATAGACTTAGGGATGGACGAAGGGGACTTATCTTGTCCCGCAGCTTGCTTCACGGTGGGGGGAAGGCGCTTCGGTTCTCCCCCCGAAGTTCAGGCGAGGGGGGGAGGCGCCCCACCTCGCCTTGCCGAAATTCAGGCCGGGGGGAAGGCACCCCATCCCTCACCGGTGAAATTCAGGCCAGGGAGGAGCACCCCGTCTCCCTGGCCGCGAAAAAAAAAAGTTAAAAAAACCCAAACACACACACACGTGATAGGCTACGTAACGATTTGCGTAGCCTATCACAGCTAGATTTCCAAAGTCAGCCCAGATAGGCTACGTAAATCGTCACGTAGCCTATCATGGGTGACTTTGGGAAAAAAAATAAGCATGTACGCAAATGGCGGTGCCCTATGGGTAGGGATGTATGAAAGGGACTTACCTTGTCCTGCAGCTTTTTTCACGGTGGGGGGGAGGCGCTTCGCTTCTCCCCCCGAAGTTCATGCGAGAGGGGGGAGGCTTCCCGCCTCACCCAGCTGAAATTCAGGCTGGGCGGGAGGCGCCCCATCCCTCGCCAGCGAGAGTCAGGCCGGGTAGAAGCGCCGCGTCTACCCGGCTGTGAAAAAAAAAAAAAAAACACCCCCGTGATAGGCTACATAACGAGTAACGTAGCCTATGACGGCTAGATTTGCAAAGTCAGCCGTGATAGGCTACGTTAATCGTCACGTAGCCTATCATGGGTGACTTTGAAAAAAAAGAAAAAAGAAGTGCGTACACAAATGGCGGCCCCCAAAGGGAGCACCCATTTGCGTTCCTTATTTGGACAGGGGTAGTCTACGTAAAGATTTATGTAGACTACGGCGAAAATAAGGGCAACGCAAATAGCGTTCCCTTATTTTCGCCGTAGTCTACATAAATCTTTACGTAGACTACCCCTGTCCAAATAAGGAACACAAATGGCGGTGCCCTTGGGGTGCCGCCATTTGCGTACGCGCTTTTTTTTCCCCCCAAAGTCACCCGTGATAGGCTATGTGACGATTTACGTAGCCTATCACGGCTGACTTTGGAAATCTAGCCATGATAGGCTACGTAAATCATCACGTAGCCTATCACGGGTGTGTGTGTGTTTTTTTTTACTGTACTTTTTTATTTTGTAATGGCAGTGGCGGCAGCCAGTCGGGAGACTGTCCGCCGCCCCCACCCCCGCCGAAACGCCGCCGAACCACCGCCGGGACCTGCCGCTGAGAGGGACATTCACCGAAGGTAAGTCCCATCCCGGAGGGAGGCGGGGGGCCGGTGGATAATTTCCCCAACACTTTCGGGGGGCCGAATGCATCGGCACTCGGCCTCCCGAAGATTCGTGGAGAAATTCTCCACTATCCCCACGTAGACTACGGCGAAAATAAGGGCAATGCAAATAGCGTTGCCCGTATTTTTGCCATAGTCTATGTAAATGTTTACGTAGACTACCCGTGCCCAAATAAGGAACGCAACTGGCGGCGCCCATGGGCACCGCCATTTGCGTATGCGCTTTTTTTCCCCCAAAGTCAGCCATGATAGGCTATGTAAACATTTACATAGCCTATCATGGCTGACTGCAGGGACGCAAACGGTGGCGGCTACAGCCGCCGCCATTTGCAACCTGGCAGGAGAAGAGGATTCGCGGCCGGAGGGACGTGGCGCCTTCCCCCCGGCCAGAATTTCAGCTGGAGGCATGGGGCACCTCCCCCGCACCAAGTGTTTTGGGGGGAGAAACAGAGCGCCTCCCCCCCACCGCGAAGCAAGCTGCGGGACCAGGTAAGGGACTTTCGTCCATCATGACTGAGTAAGATTGTCTTCCAAAGATAGAGTCTATATAGATAACTCTTTAAAAGGATTAGACATTCATAGAAGATAGGTGAAATCAACACATTAATCTCTAGCAGTGGGTGTGCAGGTGGCTGTAAAGGACGATTCTGGATCTACACAGCCTCCCACAGTGAGGACTTAGGTTTCCAGGTGGAAGGCAGTCACAGTGAGCGTTTGCTTGATGTGTATTCCACTGAGCTGATTTCTCCCTTTCGCTCTGTACTTATGCTTCTTCAAAGTTCATAGTGCCTTTAATATAGGCTGTCCTCTAGTTGGAACGCTCATGCGTTAGAGCTTCCCTGTTTTCAGTGCTTATTTTACCTTTTTTTAGATTAGCTTTAAGAACATCTTTAAATCTCTTTTGCTGTCCACCAATATTCCGTTTTCCATTCATAAGTTGGGAATAGAGTAAGTGCTTTGGAAGATGATAATCAGGCATTCGAACAACATGGCTGATCCAGCGAAGTTGATGTTGGAGAATCGTTGTTTCAACACTGGTGGTCTTTGCTTCTTCCAGTACACTCACATTAGTCTGTCTGTCTCCCCAAGTAATTTGCAGAATTTTTTGGATGCAGCATTGGTGGATTTTTTTCGAGAAGTTGGGAGTGGCATTTATAGATGGTCCATTATATATTTCACAGGTGTACAGTAAGGTTGGTAGTGCAATGGCTTTGTAAACCAGCATTTTGGTCTCCCTGCGAATGTCCCGATCCTCGAACACACTACGCCTCATTCGGGAGAATGCTACAGTTGCAGAGCTCAGGTGATGCTGAATTTCAGCATCGATGTCAGCTTTTGTGGAGAGATGGCTTCCAAGATAAGAAAAGTAATCGACATTTTCCAGCATCACACCATTAAGCTGGATTGATGGTGCTACAGAGGGATTGGTTTTTGCTTGCTGGTAAAGCACTTTGGGTTTTTTTATATTAAGCAAGAGTCTGAGCTTTTCATATGCTTCTGCGAAGATGTTTAGGATAGTTTGGAGATTTTCCTCTGAATGTGCACAGATTACATTATCATCAGCATATTGAAGTTCTATGCCAGAGGATTTAATTACCTTACTTTTTGCTTTCAGCCTATTGAGATTAAAAAGTTTTCCATCTGTTCGATATATGATTTCTACACCAGTGGGAAGTTTCCCTTCAACAAGGTGTAGAATCATAGCGATGAAGATAGCAAATAAGGTTAGAGCCATGACGCATCCCTGTTTAACACCTGATCCCACTTTGAATGGATCACTTTGAGAGCCATTGTTATCCATGATCGTTACCATCATGTCATCATGGAGGAGCCACAAGATGTTCACAAATTTACTAGGGCATCCGGTTTTCAGAAGGATGGTACGATTTACAGTGTCGCTGGCAGTAGACAGTGTTGGAATTCTATCTTTACAGACCGTAACAGTCAGGACCTCCCTCCTTAAGGTTGATTGGGCTTGTGCAATTGGGCAAGGACACATACACCTTGTACACATACACCTTGGACACATATACATTGTAGTTCAGATCACGAACTTCTTATTACACAATTTAGAATCAGACTCAAGAGAATAGGGAAGACCCACAGATCAGTTAGATATGAGCTCACTAATATTCCTCATGAATATGCAGTGGAGGTGAAGAATAGATTGAAGGGACTAGATTTAGTTGATAGGGTCCCAGAAGAACTATGGACAGAAGTTTGCAACATTGTTCAGGAGGCGGCAACTAGGGATGGCGGAGAATTTCTCCCCGAAACTTCGGGGGGCCGAGCGCCAACGCGTTCGGCCCCCCGAACAAGTTTCGGTGAGAAATCCTCCACCCCCCCCCGCCCCCCGCACCCCCCGGGACGGGACTTACCTTCCCTGAATGTCCCTCCTGGCGGCGGGTCCGGCTGGCGGTTCGTCCGGTGTTCGAGCGGGGCGGGAGCGGCAGCCGGTCTTTTGACCGGCTGCCGCCCCCGCCATTGCAATCAAAGAAAAAAAAAACACGTCCCCTGATAGGCTACGTGACGATTCACGTAGCCTATCACGGCTAGATTTGCCAAGTCAGCTGTGATAGGCTACGTGAATCGTCACGTAGCCTATCCTGGGTGACTTAAAAAAAAAAAAAAAAGTGTGTACGGATAATGGCGGCCCCCATAGGGAGCCGCCATTCCCTTTCCTTATTTGGTGGCTGTAGTCTACGTAAATGTTTACGTAGACTACGGCGAAAATAAGGGCAACGCTATCCCTATACCAAAAAAGGGAAGCACCAAAGAATGTTCAAACTATCAAACAGTAACACTTCCTTCACATGCCAGTAAGGTAATGCTCAAGATCTTGCAAGGTAGACTCCAGCAATTCATGGAACGAGTATTGCCAGATATACAAGCTGGGTTTAGAAAAAGCAGAGGAACTAGAGACCAAATTGCCAATATCCGCTGGATAATGGAGGAAGCCAGGGAGTTTCAGAAAAACATCTATTTCTGTTTTAATCACTATTCTAAAGCCTTTGACTGTGTGGATCATAACAAATTGTGGCAAGTTCTTGGTGGTATGGGGATATCAAGGCATCTTGTATGCCTCCTGAGGAATCTGTATAATGACCAAGTCACAATGGTAAGAATAGACCACGGAACAACGGACTGGTTTAAGATTGGGAAAGGAGTATGGCAGGGTTGTATACTCTCACCCTACCTATTCACCTTGTACGCAGAACACATCATGTAACGTGCTGGGCTTGATGAAGCCAAAGCTGGAGTTAAAATCGCTGGAAGAAACATTAACAATCTCAGATATGCAGATTATACCACTTTGATGGCTGAAAGCAAGGAGGAGCTGAGGAAACTTATGACAAAGCTAAAAGAAGAAAGTACAAAAACTGGGTTGCAGTTAAACCTCCAAAAAACCAAGTTTATGGCAAACAGCTTGATTGGTAACTGACAAACAGAGGGAGAAAACATGGAGGCAGTGACAGACTTTATATTTCTAGGCACAAAGATTACTGCAGACACTGACCGCAGCCAGGAAATCAGAAGAGCAATGACAAGTCTTGATCAAATAGTTAAGAGCAGAGACATTGCACTGACAGCAAAGGTCCGCATAGTTAAAACAGTTGTATTCCCCGTAGTAACCTATGGCTGTGAGAGCTGGACCATAAGGAAGGCTGAGCGAAGGAAGATCAATGCTTTTGAACAGTGGTGCTGGAGGAAAATTCTGAGAGTGCCCTGGACTGCAAGAAGATCAAACGAGTCCATACTCCAGGAAATAAAGCCAGGCTGCTCACTTGAGGGAATGATTTTAAAGGCAAAACTGAAGTACCTTGGCTACATAATGAGAAGACAGGTAGGGATGTCAGAGAATTTCACCACGAATCTCGGGGAGGACGAATGCCAGCGCATTTGGCCCCCCGAAATCGGTGGCGAAACGGTCTGCCCCCCCACCCCCACCCCGGTATGGGACTTACCTTGGGCGAATCTCCCTGGTGGCGGCGGCTCCGGCAGTGGTGCGGCGGCGGCAGCTGCAGTGGCCGGTCTTCCGACCGGCTGCCACAGCCACCATTTCCAAGTTTTAAAAAAAACAAAACGTGATAGGCTACGTAAAGATTTATGTAGCCTATCACGGCTAGATTTTTAAAAAATACCATGATAGGCTACGTAAATGTTTACATAGCCTATCACGGCTGAGTTAAAAAAAAAAAGCCACACGTACGCAAATGGCGGCGCCCATGGGCGCCGCCATTTGCATTCCTTATGTTGGCACGACTAGTCTACGTAAACATTTACGTAGACTACGGCGAAAATAAGGGGAACGCAAATAGCGTAGCATCTTTTTTTAAAAAACTCAGCCGTGATAGGCTACGTAAACATTTACGTAGCCTAGCACGGCTGACTGCAGGGAACGCAAACGGCGGTGGCTACAGCTGCCACCATTTGCAGACCCAGCCGGCCAGGATTCATGGTGGGAGGGACGGGGTGCCTCCCCCCCCAGCCAGAATTTCAGTGGGGAGGAACAGGGCACCTACCCCCCACCGCGAATCAAATTTCGTAAAAGGTAAGGGACTTTCATACATCCCTAGACAGGACACCCTGGAGAAGATGCTGATGCTAGGGAAAGTGGAAGGCAAAAGGAAGAGGGGCTGACCAAGGGCAAGATGGATGGATGATATTCTGAAGGAGATGGACTCGACCTTGGAGGAGCTGGGGGTGGCGATGGCCGACAGGAAGCTCTGGCGTGGGCTGGTCCATGAAGTCACGAAGAGTCAGAAGTGACTGACTGAATAAACAACAACAAACGTACACCCTATCTCTACCCCAGCCCCACATAATGTACTCAGGTAAGCCCACTTCACGTAAGCACAAGACTCTTTGCCCCTAAATCCTGATTTACTGAGGTGAAGGTATAAGTAGCTTGGCATGGTTCCCCACTGCAGACACCAGGAGAGGGCATGTGCAGAGGAGGGGCTTAATCCTGTGACACCAACACTAAATTTAACCCAGCACTTAATGGAATAAAACTAGAAAAGATTTAATAATACCAAAGTGTCCTGAGTCCATAATTATTGTCATAGAGGGCTGCAAGCTGGCTAGGATGTCACTAAGCCACGTTCTATACCAAATGCCATGGGATGGCTTGGTCCTGTGGAGCTGCAGATCTTGAACTCGGAATAGGAGCTGAGCCGGAGGATGCTTTGATGGCATCCGGACACACTAATGACACCAGATGACTTGATCCGAGAGCTGCAGAAGGAACTGGCGCATAACTGTGGCAGAGCCGTGCTGGAAGAAGATTTGATGCAGACCAAGTGTGCTGCAACAAGAAATAATAAGGTACTCTGGGTCTGTCTCTAAGTTTGTTTTGAGCCAGTAGCCCCCAGCACATATGAAATGGGCAAAGGGAGGTGAGCACAATCCCTTAGTATTTTCCACGGCCTTCAGTCTAGCCCAGTTAAGGTAAGTCTGGCTGGGCCTCATCTTCACAGGATGAAATACAGACCAGGCCCAAAGCCTCATGCTCCTCCAGCACATGCCCTCAGAGCAAATCTTAAAGGCGCTGTCCTTCAAAAGATACGAGGCACAACCCCTTACAAGAAGTGGGAGGATGGTCAGGCAGAAGGCCAGGGACTGGCCCAAAGTCCTCTAGTGAGCCCTAACCCTGCAGGGCTACCAGTCTGCCTAAACAGGGGCTGGCAAGGGCTCCACCAGGGTGTCAGGCAAGATTATCTCCACGCCCCACCCAGGAAGCTGGGGATCGAGCCTTGGACATTCTGCAAACAAAACAGGGGCTCTTGGAGGTGCTTGAAGGCTCCATTCTGGAACATTAGCAAGGGACCCCCTCATTTGACAAGATACCATTTAAATGCTACTTGCTGTCAAGCACAGACTGTGTGCCTTTAAAAGCTGCTTAGAAAATTGCATAGATTTCATAGAATCAAGGTTTGGGCGGGGCCTACAAGACCATTAAGTCCAATCCCCTGCTCAGTGCAAGAAGCCCGATTCCCAGGCAGTCTCCCATCCCAAAATTAGCCAGGGCTGACCCTGCTTAGTGTCCAAGATTAGCCAAGATCAGGCGCATCTAGCCCTTCACTGGATGAGAGGAAAGAGGTGTCCCAAGCCCCAGAGGCAGACAGTCCACCCCCATCCCCCAGGGAAGAGTCACCAGTGGCGAGATACCACCTGGAGGGGGCCCCAACTGGGATCACCCCCTCCCATGTCGCCCTGGGCCCATGCAGCCCAAACCTTGGGCCAAATGGCCCCAGACGTCCTGTTGTCCTCGCTGGGGGCGAGACCGCATCCTCAGCAACTCTCAGAAGAGAACCAGAATTGGAGCCACAGGTCAGGTGGTGGGCAAAAGGAGCAGTCGCTCCCAATGAGGGAGCCACTGCTGCTGCCAGCTCCCATTTGCTGCTGCAGCCACGGCAGAAACTCAGGTCAGTCCCAGCCACAGGAAGAACAGGGCCGCCTCTGGATAAGAAGCGGCCACCCGCTGGCTCCTGAAAACCACCACTTTCTCCACAAGCGATCGTGATGTGCTCTCACTTTGCACAAAATCATCTGTGTAGATCAGCCCCAGGAGAATTTAAGTCTGCTTGGTCCTGGGTTGGCCTTTCTGTGTGCCAGAAGTGGGATACAAGTGGAAACTGGATCACTTGCAGCTTCCTCTCCAGCTCAAAGCCTGATACGGCAACAGAGGCAGCAGAACACTCAGAACATACTTGTCCATGCGTGTAAAAGATGCAAAACGGGTATCCCGAGATCAGCAAGGGACAAGTGCAGTTGTGGCAGGAATGGGAAGTTTAGCTGTTGGGAAGCTTCCTTACAAAGCTCTTCTGCACTGGAACAGGCCTCTTTGGGGTGCGGTTGGATCTCCTTTGCTGCAGGCTTTTGAGTAGAGGCTGGTTGGAGAGCTGTATAGTAGGAATGCTGTAGCTGCATCCTCCGTGGGAGAGTCCAGATTGAACAGCGGGTTGGGGTAGATGATCTTAAAGCTCCTTTCCAACTCTGTAATGCTACATCTATACAAAGGAGAGTCCTGGAAAAGTTACTCTCTGGTTGAAAGCTAGAGTTGTCAGTCACAAAGCTGCACATCCTCCTCTTCCTTGCTCCTCGCTTACACGGGAGCTGGAGGAAATGCTATGCTTTCAAAGAGATGGTCTGGGTCTATGAGGGTTTCCTGGGAACTCCGAGGCTCCCCCATGTTCTGGGATGAGTCCAATTAGATTTTGATTGCCTCAGGGGACACCTGCTTCACTTTGGGAGAGCCCCAGATACCTCCAAAGCAGCCTGAGTTGGCTCTGGAGTCATCCAACATTGCCAGCAATGGCGCAATCAGCACAGGACCTCAGGGCGAGAGTCCAAGGGCCTGCAGAATAGCTCCCCTCCCCAAATGACTACCCAGAGAGCAGCAAGTGATGGGAACAGCAGCACACACCCATCTTGGGGCTGCTACTATTCACTGCAGCATATTTTATTATAGAGCGCGATAATGATAGAGAGAGAGAGACGTGGATAGAGATGCTCACTTTATTGTTTTTAAGCGTATATTATCCTTCCCTTTCTTTTCTTTTTACACCCATCTCATGCATGTTCCCCAGTAACTGTGCTCAGCATTGGGGCAGATGAAGCAAAGTCCATTTTGTTCCTGTAGTTATCATGGTGCTGTGATTTAGTTAAGTGAGCTCAATGCGTGAAATTGCGCAATCTCAGCACCCTTCATTTTTTTTAAAAAAAATCACTTTTGACAAACAGGCTTTTTGGGATGGGTGGGTGGGAGGTGTCCAACATCTCAAGAATTTTGAAGCAGCTCTAAAGCACAGAGCAGTGGTGATGGATGGGAAGAGGAGAGATGTTAGTTGTGTGCTTCAAAGTTGAAGGAAGACACCAGGCCATCTGAAGATTGAGGGAGCATAAGACTGGGAAGCCCAGGATCTAACAGTAACTACCTGCCACAGTGGCTGCTCAGGCCCCATGGTCATGGTAGGGTCCATTGGCGATGGCCCCCTCCCCACCTCCCCCCCCCCGTGTCAGCATTCAAGGCAGGGCCACCATTTCAATTTTTACAGTGCCTCTGGATTAACATCATTCTGTGGCATTGTGGGTAATTCCAAGGCCTAGCTGTCCAAATCCATAATAAGTGTTGTGAGAGATATTTGAGTTGCAGCTCCTGTTGGCTCACCTGGCACCTACAGGCTCACCTGGCATTTATATTGTGCCAGGTGCCTTTTCAGCTGTGGCACCCTGGTTGTGGAATGAGCTGCCTAGAGAGGGTTACCTGGCACCTACGTGGTACGTCTTTCTGAACCAGGTGAAGACCTTTTTTATTTTCCAGGCATTTTAGCACTCTAGCTTTTAGCTCAGTTGATTGAAATCTGTATTTTAAATCTCTTCACAGCTGCTAGGTTTTATTCTGGTTGCACTTTTATATTGTAGTTTTAAACTTTTGAAAATTTATATTGTATTTTATCATATTGTGTTTTATGTATTTAACTATGAACTTCCCAGAGAGCTTTGGCTATTGGGCAGCATAGAAATGAAATGAATAAATAAACAAACAGTACCTTCAACCATGTCTACCATGCAATGCAGAGAACAGCTCTAATAGTGCCCAGTAATAGACTTCACAAGCATGTAGGAAGAAAGCCAGACTATGAAGCACATGGTCTTCATTGTCTATATACTAATGCCCAGAGTACGGGAAACAAACAAATTGAACTTGAACTCTTAATACAGGAGGGAAATTATGACTTGAAAGGTGTAACTGAGACTTGGTGGGATGACTCTCATAACTGGAATACAGCAATTGAAGGATAGGACTTGTTCAAAAAGAACAGGAGGGACAGAAAGGGAGGTGGGGTTGCACAATATGTGAAAAATACATATCTCTGCACAGAAGTACAGCACGATGATCTTGGTAGGCCCATTGAGAGCATCTGGGTTAAAATAAATGGAGCAAAGTATAAAAGGAACATGGTGGTCACCATGTACTACCAGCCACCCAATCAAGGAGAAGACAAGGATTAAACTTTTGAAAAGCAAATAGCCAATGTTTCAAGGAAGCATGATGTAGTAGTAATGGAGGACTTCAATTTCCCCGGTATTTCTTGGGAGAGAAATTTTGCAAAACATGGACCCTCCAAGAAATTCCTGACTTGCATTGTGGATAACTACCTCCTACAGAAAGTAGAGGAAGAAACTAGAGGATCAGCTATCCTTGACTTGATCCTAACCAACACAGATGACTTAGTGCATAAAGCAGCAGTTACAGGAACTCTGAGGGAGAGTGACCATGTGATGCTTGAGTAAAGGAAGCAAAGGTGAAGTGTAGCCAAATGGGTACCCTGGATTTTAGGAAAGGGAATTGTAATAAACTCAGAACAATGATAAGTCAGCTCCCATGGCAAGCGAGTCTCATGAGAAAAGGAGTCCAAGATGGGTGGGAGTTTTTAAAAAGGGAAATTCTGAAGGCACATCTACAAACAATTCCAAGACAAAAAGGTGGAAGACAACAGAAGAACCCAATGTGGCTTCACAAAAAGATTTGAGATGACCTGAAAACAAAAAAGCACGCATATACGAAATGGAAGAAAGGATAAGCAACTGGTACAGGGATGGTGTTAGAAAGGGGATGGTGTTAGGAAGGCTGAAGCTGAGAATGAGCGGAGGTTAGTGAGGGATACTAAAAGCAACAAAAAGGCTTTCTTCAGATATGTGCAGACTAAAAGACAAAGGAAAGAAATGGTGGTTCAAATTTTTATAAGGATGGCAAAATGATAACAGATGACAAAGAAAAAGCAGAAGTGCTCAATTCCTACTTCAGCTGAGTCTTCTCCTGAAAGAGGGAATATAACCCCCCTGGCAAAGGTGAAGTACAGGCTGGAGGGGCAGGATTAAAGCTTGAGATTGGTAGGCATATGGTCAAGGAACACCTAATTACTTTGAATAGGTTCAAATCTCCAACTAAAGATAAACTGCATCTTAGAGTCCTAAAGGAACTGGCAGAAGAGCTCTCAGAATCACTGTCTATTATCTTTGAGAAATCATAGAGGATAGGTGAAGTCCAGATGACTGGAGGAGGGTTAATGTCATCTCTCTCTTCAAAAAGGGTAAAAAGGAGGAACCTGAGAACTGCAGACCAGTCAGTCTGACATCAATCCCTGGGAAAATTCTGGCACAGATTATACAGTAATCAGTGTGTAAGCATCTCGACAACAAAATGCAGTGATTACTCAAAGGCAACATGGATTTGTCAAGAACAAATCCTGCCAGACGAACCTGCTCTCATTTTTTGATCAGGTGCTGCTCAGCGAATGCGAAAGGTTTATTCCCCACCCCTGTCCACGCTCCCCTGCCAGGAAAGTTCAAGTTCCTTAATTTGCCCCTCTCATCCAACATTGCAATATTGTGAAAGATTCAAAGATACTGTGCTATTACTGGGGAAATAAAGGCTGTATACTGGTAATGGGTAAAGCAGATAATGTGCCAGGATACATATAGTGAACCTGAAAACAGTACTATGGCGATATAGTGAAAGGATGAAACAGCGCAAAGTAGTGCTAAGTGGGGAAGCAAGCTGGTGTACAACGGTGCCCTGATGCAATTGGGGAAAAGGAGGGAATGGCAGGGAGGGGAGGGGAAAGGGGCAGACCATATCTCTGCTATGTCACAGAGGCATACCAAGGAGTTCATGTAGGGGGCAGGATACACTACAGCTGAACTGCACAGGTGCTGCATTTAAGGAAAATGGCTCACTAAAAGGTCTTTCCCAAAATTCACCTTTTCCAGATATAACATGAAAACACTGCTCATTTCACATAGATTGGCCGCGGAGTTATCAAACTCTTCCTTAATGCTGAAAGTGATGTGGGCCAGGTACTCTAAAACACACACTCTAAATTGGCCTTCCCCATCCTGACACCCCCCAGATGTGCTGGGCAACTTTCAGCATCACCCAGCCAGGTATTTGTCAAAATACATCATTTCTTCACTTGGAAAGAAGAAAGATTTGTTAGAAAAGCATACAAATGATGTTCACTCTGAAGGAGGTACATTGTTTTTTATTACCACCATGCTGTACAGAATAACTGTTATTCTATCATTTGCAGTCTTTTAGTTTCAGCAGAAGATGCTCCTTTTTATTCAGATCTGGCCTCAATACAATAATGTAGCATTTGGGGATGAAGATGCAACCCAGTAACCCCAAACTGGAGGATAAGATGGAGAAGACCTGCACAGCCACCATGTATTTCCCTTTGGTGCTCAGGAAGGTCGGCACAAAGGAAACCCAAACACTGCAAAACACCAACCTGCTGAATGTGATCAACTTGGCTTCACTGAATGCCCCAGGCAGCTTCCTGGCTAGGAAAGCCACCATGAAACAGACAGCAGCCAGGAAGCCATTGTAGCCAAGTGTGATATAAAACATGAAGACAGACCCTTGATTGCATTGCAGAATGATCTGCCCAGGTTGGGAATGTATGTCAGAGTCCAGAAATGGGGGAGAGATTCCCAGCCAGATAATGCAGATAACAGCTTGAACACTAGAAGAAGAAATTACAATGGAGTTTGCCAAACTCTTCCCCAGCCATTTCCTCATCCTGTTTCCTGGCTTTGTGGCTAGAAACGCTGCCACCACCATGATAGTTTTAGCCAACAAACAAGAGACAGCAACTGAGAAGATGACACTGAAGGCAGTTTGTCGGAGAAGGCAGGTCATCTTCTCGGGGCGACCAATGAATAGGAAGGAGGACAAGAAGGAAAGCAGGAGGGAGAGGAGGAGCATGTAGGTGACGGCACGGTTGTTGGCTTTGACCACTGGAGTTTCTCGATATTTAATGAAGATTCCTAAAAGAAGACCAGTGGTGAGGGATAAGAAAAGGGAAAAGAAGGTGAGGATGATCCCCAATGTTCCTTTGTAGGAGAGGAAGTTGATCAGCTTAGGAACACATTGATCTCGGTCCTTGTTTGGATGTTGGTCATCTGGACACTTGTTGCAATGGCCTGCATCTGGGGGAAAAAGACCAGCTGCAGCATCAGGATAATCCAGCCTTATCCAAATGGTTGTCTGTCCTGAAAATGTTTTGGACCAGTTCCCAGCATTGCTGACCACTGGCATCATGCCTCAGGCTGATGGCATTTGACCTCCAGAACCTCTGAGGGGAACAAGGTTGTGGAAAGCTGCTACAACCTATTTTCCATCACTCTTAGTCAGTGGATAATTACATCCTCCTAAACAGGGGTGGACAGAAAGTAGATTTCATGATGTTTTGGAATTCAAATCCCTCCTTCCTCTGCATTGGCAACACTAGCAGGAGCTTCTGGAAGTTGAAGTCCAGATGATTTTGAGATCTACCATCTGTCCAGTCCTGCTCTAAAGAAATGATGGGGGCTAAAAGCATAGATCCTACTAGAGGAAGAGGAAACAAGGACAGGAGAGATGATACTAACAACAGGAGAGGGCTATTGTCTTCATTTCCCTGTCATAGGCTTCTCAGAGGCACCTGGCTGGATACTTTGGAAACAGAATGCTGGACTAGATGGTCCTTTGATGTGAATTGTGAACCAAAACAAAACCCAAGAATGCTAAACTGCACACAACTGTAACACTCAAATATAAATTATATAGTATCATCATATAAGGGGACAAAACAAGTGTGTATACAAAAAGGAACACAAAAATAATAGCATGATACAAAGAACAGAATTACAGGATGTAGCTGAACCTGGCTAAATGCTACAAGGAAGAAGAGTAATTATTTGCAGCTTGTAGAACTAGGCCAGGGTAATTGTGTCTTTGAATTTTTACAGGAATCCGAATATACACCTGTTTCGCAACAGGCTTCCTCAGAAGTGAAAATCATACAAACTGAAAATGAAAACATGATATATTCATATCAGAATATGAATCCAGAAAGGAACCCGTGCCTAAAATAACCCTTGCCAGAACAGCTTAGTGTGTGTGTGCCCTATTCCAAAACAGCACCTCATGGCTCTAGAAGCACCTACCTTCTTGAGTGGAGATTGTTCCTTCTGAACATGGGACACAAGCATAGCAACAGAGGGGCTCTCCCTCCTTAATCAACTTGGCATATCCAGGCCGACAACTTTCCATACATCGAGAAAAAGGGATAGTCTATCCATGAAGAGAAGGAGAATAGAGGAAAATTTCTTAGTCTGAAAGTTTTATTTATAGGTCAAAATTAGTTCTATATATTTGTATAACTGGGAACTGTTAGTTAGTGACCCCTAGCTGTTGTGTTGATGGAGCAAAGGGAGAGGTTGTCTGCAATCTTGTTCTTGAAAGGAACAATTCAGGGTACAATCCTATGTATGTTAAGAAAGAAAGAAATCCTTTGACTCTCAGCATCCCCCAGCCAACATGGTTGGCTGAAGCATCCTGGGACTTGTAGGAACTTTTTTGGTTTAAACCTGCATAGGACTGTGCCCTTAAAGCATCCCTAATCCATCCCTTTGCATGTTGCAACAAAAATAAAAATAATTCTCAAAACATTACGTTGGTTTGGGCCCAGATTGTCCTGTATAAACAGCAACTGCCATTGCACAGTAATCAAGTGACTTCAAGATCATGTGTGTAGAACAGTGGGGGCCAGCCACAGAAGATGATGGCTGATGTTATCCTGAGAGCAACACAGAGCCAGCAACAAATTGTGAGAGTATCTGAATTCCACCTTTTTTATCACCTCAAAGTTTCATCTGCCACGGTCAAGACTAATAAATTGACTTTGGCCTAAGTTTTGTAGGCACTGTTCACTTCATCAGATGCAGATGGACCCCTATTCATACCTATTCATAAGTAACAGTGAGAAGCTGCACAGCACAAAAATCCATTTTCTAGTTGTCTACACACAAGTAAGGAGGTCTGGATTACTTAGAACTGGATTACTTAGCACAAAGACATTTCAACACATTTATATCTGTTTCTACAGAAATATCTCTACCTCTCATTCCCACACACTGATACAGAAACACAGCCACCCCTTCCACACAGCATGCTCATGCCTCAAAGCAAATTCAGGGCCAGCACATGCACAGGTGACCCAGACATAGCCACACAATGGCACACATGATGGGAGGCAGGAGGATCTTTTCCTGCATTGCCCTGCTTCCCTGCCGGCTCTGCTGCCTTCTGTGAAAAGGGTAATTTATGATGGCCATTCCCACCAGAAGAGCCATTACTCAAATGGGCACACCTTCTCATGGAAGCCATTTTGTAACAGCCCCTGCAAGAATTTGCAAAACTTCAAATATGCCTTGTAAACAAGATAGGGTAACATTGGCCCAGGAAATTTCACAGCTGTCCTCCAACGTATCCTTAAAATGATGCTAAACCTCTTCTACTCATACTCACTACATTATTTTCATATAAATTAATGGATTGGGAATCATATTCCTAAAGTGTTCTGTAAAATAACTTAGAAATCAATAGACGTTAAGGTTGCAATCCTATGCCGACTGACCTGGCAGTAAGCCCAACTGAATTTAATGGCCCAGCCATATTGAACTCAAAGGGATATATTTTGCATTAGAAATATATAGGATTGTCTGAGAACTTACAGAAATGCAATAAATAAATAAATGGCATCTAGTGAAAAGAGTTGTTTCTCCTACCTGGTTAAACCTTTTGGGCCACACAATGGCATTCTAATCAAGGGTGAACTTGATCTCCGAGGAGGCCTGTCCCTCTATACTCCCAACCTCCACTCTAGCAGTGGACATGTTGGGAAAAACCACCCAGTTCACAATATAAAAGTCAGATGCCAGTTCCCTATATTCATCCATATAAGCTCCATCCATGGAAGCATTGTAAAGATGGAATTTTCTCAGGAAAGGGTGTAGCTAGAATGACATAGAAAAAACACACATTTAGGAATTTCTGGAAAGTCTGTGGTACATCTTGGGTCTGCCCATTCAGAGCTCTACTCTACCTTGATTCTTCCAGGCCACTGAGCCCTGTTCTAGTATTATGGCAGGAATATGGTATCTTAGCCTGTATGCAGAATTCCCAGTTGCTAGGAGAGTTCTATTCACACTCAAGCAAATGTGGGTAGATCTTCCCTTGAGGCATTGCAGCTCAAGGCAAAGTGGTGCAGTTCTTGCAAGTCCCCAAATCCATCCAGGTAGTGATCTCTCCTTGACAAATACACAATGTTCTTTAACCTCCATACGCAGATCAACACAGTGATATCATCTGACACAGCCATGAAGACCTAAGGCACTCGCAACAGGGCACCCTCTGAGGGGGACCCCACTAAAACAAACTGAGACCACCCCTGGTACCTCTGGGTGGCAGATTATTGAGTTGCTGGATAAGTCATAAACCAGAATTCTCATTTGGTTCTAGACATGTTCTCAAAAGAACCAACACTCAAAACGTGAAGGAATTCTGACTGGGGCATCTGATCGACCATGGCAACTCTACTACTACCTCCCGGCCTCGACGTGGTTTCAAATCCCCATATCATGAGATTGCTTTGGCCAGCCACCAGCTCTCAGCTTCCCCTAACTTTTCAGAGAACAAAAATGGGGAAGAGAATATCCTGTATGTGCAACCTTGAGCTCCTTGGAGGAAAGGTGGAATATAAATGTTATCAATACATGAAATGTGTGAAGGAGAAGGACTAATACCTGCCATGACTGTGCCCTTTCAAGTGCCTGCTTCTCTCCACCCACAGCCTGCATTCCATTTGATCTGGAAGAGTATGCAGCATGTAAGGTCTGTGCCAGAGCCTGGATGGAATTGTAAATACTGTAGCTGTCTTGAGACAGGATACTTTCAGTAATCTCCTGGGACAGGTTCTCCCAGTTCTCTTTTTCTCTGCATCTTTCCCAGACTTTCACAGACAGCACATCACTAGGATATAAACAATGAAAGGCTGTCTCCCCAAAATGCCCAATAGCAATAGCAAACGATTCAAAATTGCCATATGGTGACCTTCTGCCTTTCTTGATTGAAAAGGACAAAGCAACATGGGTTTGCGGGAGATCAACCATTTTGTACATCCAGCTGATGGTGAATTCTTGCAGAGCTGTTGCAATCCAAACTTTCCCCACAGTCGATTTTTTGGTCTTCTCAACTTCCTGCATTATTAATATTACAGCATATATGATTAGAGAGTCCACTGGACAAACAATTACATTGACCTGAGTTTTTATAAGACATGAAATTATGTCAAACATCCTTCTCTGATTCAGCTCTTGAATGATTTCTGAGAAGGCAACACAAATTCCATTTGTGATGACCACAGGTGTGAAGCTGCCCATGAACTTTTCTCCATTGTCGTTGCCTGGAGCCAGCAGACCGATCCACGTCCATCTGAAATGCAGGAGCAGTTTGACAATCCCCAGGTACGGAGGTTCTGGTTTGGGGATCATCCGGTACAAAAAAGGGAACTTGTGTCTATCCTTGGGAACTTGACTGACAAAACCATAGCTGACCTAGTAAAGAGGGGAAGAAATTGGGGGTCTTCAATAATTACTTGCTCTTTCACATTTCAGTCAATGGGGGGAAAGTCCACACCCTGAAAGAGATGCATAGAAATACACACTCTCCCCATTTGAATGAACTGAAAAACAGGTCCAAAAGAAAACAAGCTTTGAAGTGGATTTGGGGGAATTTCAGCAAGTTTGAGAAGTGCAGGTTCTGCCATCCCTTCCCATTTCACAGATGGTAAACTGATCTGGCTCAGAGAGAACTAATTTGGCCATGAAGTGGAAAAGGCAGAGGGGAACTCTGAGCCCACATCACATAAACTGAGCAAATAGAAGTGGTGATGCTTAGAGAAACACACACATGTCCGGAACACCACACACATATGCTGCTAGAATCTGAGCTAACATTGGTTGACAAAGAAAGAGACTGTGGGGTTGTGGTGAACAGCCCAATGAAAGTTTTTTAGTTTTGTGAAGTGCCCAGAAAGCTTTGGTTGTGGGCAGTGTAGAAATGTGATAAAGAAATAAATGTAGACCCAGTGTGCAGCTGCTTTGGGGTGTGGGGAGGTTTCTATGTTGGTCATAATTAGAGAAAAATAATCGGAAATAAAATGCCAAATATCAGATTGAGTTTCTCCAAATCTATGGGTTATTATGCCTAAAAATATCATCCATGATAACAAATGTGAGCATGAAAACACAGACTTCCAAACCTCGACTTGGGTTTGGTGATGACTGAAAGCAAACTGGCTCTAAATCAATCCATGCAGAATGGGCGAGTTTCCAAAGCGCTGAATCAGGTTCAGTGCACAGAGAAAGCTGGGGGCTGGCAAATACGAAGAGAAGCAGAGCCCTGCTGGATCAGACCAAGGCTAGGGATGTCAGAGAATTCCACCACGGATCTCTAGGAGGCCGAATGCCAGTGCATTCAGCCCCCCGAAATCGGTGGCGGAACGGTCTGCCCCCCCACCCCACCTGGGACGGGACTTACCTTGGGCAGATCTTCTTGGTGATGGCGGCTCTAGCGGCGGCTCCGGCGGCAGTTCGGTAGCGGCGGCTGCAGCCGCCGCCGTCACCATTTCCAGTTAAAAAAAAAAAAAATGATAGGCTACGTAAATGTTTACGTAGCCTATCACGGCTAGATTTTTAAAAAACACCATGATAGGCTACGTAAATGTTTACATAGCCTATCACGGCTGATTTAAAAGAAAAGAAAAAAAGTCACGTACGCAAATGGCAGCGCCCAAGGGCACCGCCATTTGTGTTTCTTATTTTGGCACGTCTTAGTCTACGTAAACATTTACGTAGACTAAGATGGCGAAAATAAGAGGAACACAAATAGCCATTGATAGTTCTTTCTTCCAGGAATTTGTCCACTCCCCCCCCCTTTTAAAGCCATCCAAACTGGGGGCCATCACTACTTCCTGTTGTAGCAAATTGCATGGTTTAAGTATGTGCCGCTCAAAACTCTACTGTGCCATGTTTCAAGTTCAAAAAAATCCTGCCACTATTTTTTTCTGATATCAGGCATGGAGATACTCCTCCAAAGGGGCTTTTATGCCTTCAGATGACATCCATGATAGTTCATGGGAGCATGAAGCTTCAGAAATCCGAATCTTGACTCAGATTTGGTAAGGACGCAAAGAATGGGACCAGTTCCGATGTGCTGAATGGAGGTCAGTGCACAGCTCTGCTCTACATTGGTTCCCCATATTTCCCCAGCTGTGGTCTCCAATAATTCCGTGTTCTAGAAAGGGACGGGAGGGAGGGGGATTTTAGAATGGGTTGATTCAAGAAAAAGAATTGCATTCCAAAAAAAAGTGGACACTTGTCCACAAAAGCAAATGACCTAATACCTCTGTGAGTTTTTTTGGATGCCAGGGGAATCTTTGTCCTTCTTACAAAAAGGAACCTGTACAAAGGAAATTCAAATACAAGACAGATTTTATATATATTGTGGAGACACTGATGGATGGAAGTTCATGGGGATTCTTATGGTCATGGAGTTTGCACTCATTCCATGCATGCTTTTACATATATAATTAAAATATTAATACCCCACACTTAAGTATGACAACTTCCTGGATAGTTTCCAGGAATCCTAAAAATACAAAGTTGGATTGAGCCTAAATTTGTTTAATTAAGATCCCATTGCAATCAATGTGATAAGGAAGCTGTGAGTGAAATGCCATTGATTGCAATGGAATTACGTGCATTTGACTTATCTTGCTTCCTTATGGGAATTTTTATGGGAGGTCCAGATTATGTTGTCTTCACTCTGTAAGCACTTCTATGCCTCCCAACCTCTTCTTCTGGGATTTTTTGTTACTAGAAAAATAGTGGTTAAGGAAAAATCAGTCTGAATCACTGCACAATGCCTTTGGGGTGTTTCTGCTTGGAGGCCTCCATCTGGAAGGAGAATGGATGAGGGTGCATTCTAAGGATGGTAGAACCTCTCTCACACTGTATTCAATTATTTTGATGGGTATTGTCTGTCTCCATCCTTACATGATGATGCCCAGCCCAGTGCCACCTCCTGGTCTTCTCTGGTGAGACAGCAAAGTGGAAGTAGATTCAGCCTACATCCCTCACCCCCATTCATATACCTGTGGCATTTTGTAGATGCCCAGCATGGTTGAAATCTTGTTGGAGATTTCCAAGTCAGCCCCTTCAAGGACTGCTAACAGGTTATTCTGCCTTCCACAGATGTAGTTTGGAATATTCGGATGCCCAAAAGATACTATGTCTACCATGGCCTCATAAGTCATTCTTGCACTGAAATAGTTCTCATAGATGTTGTAGCCCAGGGTGACATTGGGCAAGAGCCTCGGATTCTGGTTTATCTCATGAATGGCAAACAGGAAGGGAAGGATGGACCAGAGCCTCCAACCTCCAATTCTGCAACAAAAATAGATCTCATGAGATGTTTATGCTGTATTCTATGAAAACTTTTAACAATTCTTGCATCATTTACTAAAATGGCCTTTCTATGCAATATATATCCCAACATTTAATTCTTAGAACTAGACTCCCAGTGACACTGAGGGGAACTTTCTTCAAATGTAATCAGCAGTATGAGAGGGCTATCTACTCACAAGTAAGGAGGACTGGATTACACAGGACAAAGCATGAGGAAGCAGAACTGTGAAGCTGAGTGTGTGGCATTTGCGGACAGTATTTTATTCATAGCACCGTCATGAGCACAGGAATAAAAAGGAAGGATCCTGTGGCCCAGGTTGGCTCAGACACTTGTGCCAGGTCCCTTTGCTGCTGATCCCAGCACCTGCTGGGTCATTGCTTTCCCCCCCTCCCCCGTGGGCCACAGAGCCCCAGCATCCAGAGCTGGCAGTGGCAGCTGCTTGATCCTGGCAATGCTCCTGACTGCAGAATTCAAAATGAACCACACAAGCGGCAGCATTTGCAGGCAGCTACCTGAATGTTGCCTGAGCAGCTGAGCATCCTCCCCAAGGACATTTTCCCCAAAGCAAAACTGGCCACAATAGGGATGTGGCTCTCTGGAGACAGACAGCAGAAAGGAGAGACTCACTGTCCCTGACAAAAAGGGATGGCTGGAGAGTGTGAATTCACAGTCAGGCAACTCAGTACTTACGGGCGAAACCTGGTTGAGGGAGGCTTGAAGAAGATGTATGGCTCAAATTCAGTATTTAGTGTAGAAGTGATCCCACCAATCAGGCAGTCTCTTGGCCTGTAATAGTTAAAGGGGCCTGTTTGTTCACTGATAATGCTCAGTGGGCATTTTGTCTTCAGCATCCGAGAGGAAACATGGGGCAGCAGAAAATGTAGCAGCAGTAGGAGCAGCAGCATGCTGGAAATGCCCGCTGTAGTGTCTGTATCCCTCACTGCCCCCACATGCACACACAAACACTCTGTGACTGGTCTTGGAGCCAGCCAGATCCTCTCTCAAGAGCACAGCTGCAGAGACTATGCTAATAGGGATGGAGTCCAGCCGCAGCCTAAGATCTGAAGGGGATGATATGAAACCTCACACTGCCGTAGCCCCTGCCTTCTCTCAATCTCACCCCCAAGTACTCAGGGGCTCAGGAGATATTTATGCACCAGATTTTCAGGTTTCATACATCAGGAGTTGCCAAGTGTTGCTGTTGATTTGAGATTTCTTGCATTGTTTCCAAAGGGTGGTGGTGGGGAATCCCGTGAGCTTTGGTGAGAAGCAGAATAAATCACCATCATTTTGATAATTATGAGGTGGGGAATATCACTCCTGCAACATTGTTGAATTTCTATGTGGCATCATGGGGAGCTGGAGAAAAACATGACTGTGCCATGGGTCTATTTCATGGATCAGTGAGGGAGCAGTTCAGCAAAGTTTGACTGACTGGTAGTGAAGAAAAAACTTCTTGACGTATTAAAGTTTGCGATTTTCAGGTAAAACCAAAGAACTGCAATAAAGCGACCAGGAAATCTGTGGGGAATTCCTCCTCAGCCTGCCGTTCCTGTGTGGAAGAGGTCCTCATTTTCCTCAGCTAATGGGAAATGCTCCAAAGTGCCCAGGTCAGGGAGGCCATATTCCATCTTGTCTAACCACCAAAACAAATGTTTCTACTGTCTTCTGGAAAGGAGAAGATGAAAGCAGCCGAGCTCTGCACCTTTGGGTTCTGGTTGGGCTTAGACGTAGACCTGCATTGAGCCTCTACTGGCACATAACGACAGTCATATAGACAGGGGTTTCACTATTTGTTGGGATCGTAATGCATAAATCCATAAAATATATGAGGGCAGTTGTATGTCTATGGCAACATACATCTCCTCTCATATATTTCTGCCATCATGCCCCAGTGACTGCTCAGTGCAGGTACTAGAGAGTTTGGGCAATGCAGAGAGTGCTCTGCCCTCACGTCTCCCCTGCACTGCCCCCCGTTATAAAAATATGTCTGAGTCCTGGAGGCACTCCTTCAGTTTCCTAAACTGCCCTCCCCCAATGCTACAATATCGGCATTGTGGGAATTGAAATGGCAGCTCCCAGTGTGACAAATATTTGCCCTAGAAGTCTTTGTGAGACTACTGCATCAATCTGGATAATAGTCAAATAGTCATTCAAAACAAAGGCTATTCGTCTTCGTCTTCGTCTTCTTCTTCTTCTTCCTCTTCCTCTTCCTCTTCCTCTTCCTCCTCCTCCTCCTCCTCCCCTTCTTTTTCTTTCCTAAGCATACCCGTATCATAAGTTTATAACTTTTATAAAGGAACAGGTGTTTCCAGTATGATGTTTGTATCAGTTTGATTCTAACCAAAGCTTTTGTGCTGACCTGTTTCATTGAACTTTTCACTTACCTAGGAGCCAGTTATGGGGAAAACAAAGCGTTTCCAGCTGAATTCGGGAAAGGCCAGCAGGTGCTTTAGATAAGAATAATGGGGGGGGGGAACTGCTTACTACATGATTGTTACCATGTTCAGCTGATGAAACAAATATTTTGCATGAAGTATTTTGAGAAGTCCCCATCATGGATCACTGCTTTGTTGTGGTGAAGGGGATTGTGTAACTCAGTGAAGCCATAAGCTATGCCGTGCAGGGCCACCCAAGACAGATAGGTCATGGCAGAGAGTTCTGATAAAATGTGGTCCACTGGAGAAGGAAATGGCAACCCACTCCAGTATTCTTAACAAGAAAACCCCATGAAACGTATCACGAGGATAGGGATGTACGAAAGTCACTTACCTGTGACGAAATTTGATTCACGGTGGGGGGGGAGGCATCCCGTCCCTCCCCTCCAAAAATTCTGGCCGGGGGGGAGGCGCCCCATCCCTCCCGCCATTAATCCTGGCCGGCCGGGTCTGCAAATGGCAGCGGCCGTAGCCGCCGCCATTTGCGTCCCTGCAGTCAGCCGTGATAGGCTACGTAAATGTTTACATAGCCTATCACGGCTGAGTTAAAAAAAAACCAAACCCGCGCGTACGTAAATGGCAGCGCCCATTATTTTGGCACGTCTAGTCTATGTAAACATTTACGTAGACTACGGCTAAAATAAGGGGAACGCAAATAGCGTAGCATCTACGCTATTTGCGTTCCCCTTATTTTCACTGTAGTCTAAGTAAATGTTTACATAGACTAGACATGCCAAAATAAGGAACGCAAATGGCAGCACCCATGGGCGCCACCATTTGCATACGCCCGGGTTTTTTTGTTTTTTTTAAATCAGCCGTGTTAGGCTACGTAAACATTTATGTAGCCTATCACGGTATTTTTTAAAAACCTAGCCGTAATAGGCTACGTAAATCTTTACGTAGCCTATCACTTTTTTTTTTTTAACTTGGAAATGGCAGCAGAGGCAGCCGGTCGGAAGACCGGCCGCCGCTGCCCCACCGCCGCCCCGCTGCCCTGCCGCCGCCGCCGCCGCCAGGGGGATTCACCCAAGGTAAGTCCCGTCCCGGGGGGGCGGGGGGGGCAGACCGTTTCGCCACCGATTTCGGGCGGCTGAATGAGCTGGAATTCAGCCTCCCTGAGATTCATGGCGAAATTCTCTGACATCCCTATAAAAGATACGACGCCGGAAGTTGAGCCCCTCAGGTCAGAAGATGTCCAATATACTACTGGGGAGGAGCGGAAGGTGTTTCCAAGTAGCGCCAGAAAGAGTGAAGACACTGGGCCAAACCCCGAAAGGACACTCAGCTGTGGATGTGTCTGGTGGAGAAAAGCAAGTCCTATGCTGCAAAGAACAATATTGTTTAGGAACCTGGAATGTCAGATCAATGAATCAAGGTAAGCTGGAGGTGGTCAAACATGAGATGGCAAGATTGAACATCGACATCTTGGGAATCAGTGAACTAAAATGGATGGGCATGGGCAAATTTAATTCAGGGGACCATTATATTTACTACTGTGGGCAAGAATCCCTTAGAAGTAATGGAGTAGCACTCATAGTTAACAAAAGGGTGGGAAAAGCAGTACTGGTGTACAATCTCAAAAACAATAGAATGATCTCAGTATGAATCCAAGGCAAACCATTCAACAAGAAAGTAATTCAAGTCTATGCCCCGACCACTGAGGCCAAAGAAGCTGAGGTTGATCGGTTTTATGAAGACCTACACACCTTCTAGAACTAACACCAAAAAAGGATGTCCTTTTCGTCATAGGGATTGGAATGCTAAAGTAGGAAGTCAAGAAATCACCGGGATAACAGGCAAGCATGGCCTTGGTGTACAAAATGAAGCAGGACTAGGGGTGTCAGAGAATTCCGCCACGGATCTCGGTGAGGCCGAATGCCAGTGCATTCGGCCCCCCGAAATCTGTGGCGGAAAGGCCTGCCACCCCCCCGCCACCCCGCGGATCCCCCTCAGGATGAGACTTACCTGGGGTAGACTTACCTGGGGTGGATCCTCCGGGAGGTGGTGGTTCTGGCAGTGTCTCCGGTGGCGGCTCCGGCGAAGGCGGTGGCGGCAGCCGGTCTTCCGACCGGCTGCCACTGCCGCCATTTCCAGGATTGTGGAAAAAGAAAAAAAAAAGACGTGATAGGCTATGTAAACATTTATGAGCCTATCATGGCTAGGTTTTAAAAAAAAAGAAAGAAAAAGAAGTGATGGGCTACATAAAACTTTACGTAGCCTATCAAGGTTGGGGGTGGGTTTTTTAAAAAAAACGCGTACGCAAATGGCGGCGGCTATGGCCGTCCCCTTTTGCATTCCTTCTTTTTGGCCATCTTAATCTACGTAAATATTTACATAGACTATGACGGCGAAAATCAAGGGGAATGTAAATAGCGTAGCGGGCGCTATTTGCGTCCCTTTTTCATTCACTGTTTTAGCCTACGTAAATCTTCACGTAGGCTAAAATGGGGAATCAAAAGGGGACGCAAATGGTGCCCGCTACGCTATTTGTGTTCCCCTTGATTTTCGCCGTCATAGTCTACGTAAATATTTACGTAGATTAAGACGGTAAAAAGAAGGAATGCAAATGGCGGCGGCCGTACCCGCCGCCATTTGCATATGTGTTGTTTTTTGTTGTTGTTGTTTTTTACCCAGAGCCCTCTGCGGCCCGAAATCCAGCTGCGGACGGCTCTGGCCTGGCCAGGCAGCGCCTGGTTAGGTGCTCCGCGGAGCTGCTGCAGAGCACAGCCAGCCATTCGAGGATTCTGGGCAGGAGAAACAGAGCACCTCCCCCCCCCATCAACATAATACACGAAAAGTAAGTCACTTTCGTACATCCCTAAGGACAAAGGCTGATTTTTGCCAAGAAAACATGCTGATTATAGCAAACACTCTTTTCCAACAGCACAATAGGCGACTCTACGCATGGACATCACCAGATGGTCAACATCGAAATCAGATTGATTATGTCCTTTGCAGCCAAAGATGGAGAAGCTCTATACAGTCAGTAAAAACAAGAACTAGAGCTGACTGTGACTCAGATCATGAGCTTCTTGTTGCAAAATTTTGGCTTAAATTGAAGAACATAGGGAAAACCACTAAACCATTCAGGTATGACCTAAATCATATCCCTTATGAATATCCAGTGGGGGTGAGGAATAGATTTAAGGGATTAGACATGATAGACAGAGTGCCTGAGGAACTATGGATGGAGGTCCATAACATTGTTCAGGAGGCAGCAAGTCAATCCATCCCAAAGAAAAAGTAATGCAAGAAAGCCAAGTGGCTGTCTGATGAGGCTTTACAAGTAGCTGAGGAAAGAAGGGAAGCGAAAAGCAAGGGAGAAAGGGGAAGATATATTGAACTGGATGCAGAGTTCCAGAGACAAGAAGGCCTTCTTAAATGAACAATGCAAGGAAATCGAGGAAAACAACAGAATGGGAAAGACTAGAGATCTCTTCAAGAAAATCGGAGATCTCAAGGGAACATTTTGTGCAAAGACGGCATGATAAAGGACAAAGAAGGCAGGGACCTAACAGAAGCAGATGAGATTAAGAAGAGGTGGAAAGAATACACAGAAGAACTATACAGGAAAGATCTTAATGTCCTTGATAGCCATGAGAGTGCGGTCACTGAACTTGAGCTGGACATCCTATAGAGTGAAGTCAAGTGGGCCTTAGGAAGCATTACTAACAACAAAACTAGCGGAGATGACAGTATTCCAGCTGAGCTATTTAAAATCCTAAAAGATTATGCTGTTAAAGTGCTGCACTCAATATGCCAACAAAGTTGGAACACTGAACAGCGGCCACAAGACTGGAAAACGTCAGTTTACATTCCAATTCCAAAGAAGGGCAACACCAAAGAGTGTTCAAACTACCGTACAATTGTGCTTATTTCACATGCCAGCAAGATTATGCTCAAAATCCTACAAGCTAGGCTTCAGCAGCATGTGAACCGAGAACTACCAGAAGTACAAGCTTGGTTTCGAAGAGGCAGAGGAACTAGAGATCAAATCGCCAAGATTCGCTGGATTATGGAGAAAGCAAGAGAATTCCAGAAAAACGTCTATTTCTTAGTGCCATATATATGACTATAACGCGCGTACGCGCTATATATGACTATAACGCGCGTACGCGCTATATATGACTATAACGTGCGTACGCGCTATATATGACTATAACGCGCGTACGCTACTGGCCGCCGCCATTTGCATTCCTTATTTTGGCACATCTGAGTCTACGTAAACATTTACGTAGACTAAAACGGCAAAATAAGGGGAACGCAATTAGCGTAGACGCTACGCTATTTGCGTTTCCCTTATTTTTGCCGTCTTAGTCTACGTAAATCTTGAAGTAGACTAAGACGTGCGTTGTTGTTTTTTAAAAAAAGTCAGACATGATAGGCTACGTAAAGATTTACGTAGCCTATCATGGTTTTTTTTTTAAACCTAGCTGTGATGGGCTATGTAAATCTTTACGTAGCCTATCACGTCTTTTTTTATTTTTTTAACTGGAAATTGCGGTGGCAGCAGCCGGTTGGAAGACCGGCTGCTGCAGCCGCCACCGCCGAACCACCGCCACCACCACAGTTGCCGCCGCCAGGAAGATCCCCAGGTAAGTCTCGTCCCGGGGGTGGCAGGGGGGCAGGGGGGGCAGACCGTTCCGCCACCGATTTCAGGGGGCCGAATGCGCTGGCATTTGGCCTCCCCGAGATCCATGGCGGAATTCTCTGACATCCCTACTATGTTGGTACCAGCGATGTGGGGAAATGTAGTCCTGAGATCCTGGAAGTCAAAGTTAAGTTTCTCAGTAGGAGGTTGAAATCCAGGACCACCAAGGTGGCTTTCTTGGAAATGTTACCTGTTCCACTCTCAGGGCAGGTAGACAGGTGAAGCTGAGGAGTCTCAATGTGTGGATGAGATGGTGGTGCAGGGAGGAGGGCTTCAGCTTTGTTAGGCACTGGGGAACATTTGCGAAAGCTGGTCCTGTACAAGAGGGATGGGCTCCTCTTGAAGCAAAATGGAACCAGACTGCTGGCACTAAACATAAAAAGGCTGGCTGAGCAGCTTTTAAGCTAACCCCTGGGGGGAAGCTGCCAGAAGCTGGGAAACATGTGGTTCGGGTGAAATCATCCCAAGGGGATGAAGATGAAAATGTTTTCGATTGCCCAAATGTGGAAGGGGGTGGGAAATAGGCCATGAATATATTGTAGGACATTAGCCAATCAAAGAGGCCTAAGTGTCATGGTAAAAGATGCACATGCCAGAGGCATCTGGGAAGGGACACCTTGTATAGGTTTTTCTATCCAAATGCTAGAAGCCTCCAACCCAAAATGGGAGAGTTGGACTGCTTGCTTTTAAAGGAGAACCCAGATATAGTGGGTACTACAGAAACCAGGTGGAATGCAGAGAACCTGTGGGATACAATCATCTATGGCTATAAACTCTACAGGAAGGACAGGGAAGGCATACTGGGGCAGGTCTTGCCTTGTACGTCAAAGGGGGCACAGTGCTGAGTGGACTAGAACACCTAAACGGGTTAGGCTCTGCCACAGAAGCACTGTGGATGACAGTACTAGTCTCCAAAACTAACTGAGTGTCTTGTAGAAAAATTAATCCACATCTCTTTTTCACAGAACAATCTTTTCAGAGACTTCATTTAGCCCAAATAAATTACAGCTCCACAGTTGTTGGGGAGGAAACCCAGGCAACCACAACAGTCTGGCTGCGGTACGAAGCTCCTTCCCTTTCATTCTCAAGTCAGCACAAGTGCCCTCCTGTCTGACACAGACTTCCAAGCTGCTAACCAAAATTTGTGCTTCCTAGTTCTTAAAATATGATTAGCCTTGATTATTTCTCAGTCATAAGCATTTCTCATCCCTTACTATTCTCCTTTGCAAGCGTGATGATTTCAGTAATGTGGCTTAGCAAAGGCAGAGTCAAAAAGGTTGAGCTTGAACCCACATTTTTCTTCTACCAGTGCTAGGAAGATGCTATTGTCCCCGAGACGAGAATGCTCAGGGTGACCTTGAGATGGAAAACAAAATCAGGGAGGCCTCCAAACAAGGACGTTATATAATATTAATGGGTGACTTCAATTACCCCCATGTTGACTGGAGAAATGCATGTTCCAGTCATGACAAAGAGGCTAAATTTCTCAGTCCCCTAAAGACTGTGCCTTAAGAACAGTTGGTCATGGAACTGACCTGAGGGGAGGCAACTCTGGATTTAATTCTAAATGGTGTCACCCAGGACTTACTTAGTACAAGATGTAAACATTGTTGAACCAATTGCAAACAGTCACCTCAGTGCTATGAGATTGTATACATATTTAACCAGAAAATTGCCCAGGACATCCAGCACAGTCACATTTCACTTCAAAAGAGGAAACTTCTCTAAAATGAGGGACCTGCTGAAAAGGGAATTGAAAGGAGGAATGATGAGGATTAACTCCCTTCAAATTGCTTGGAGGTACTCAAAAGCACCATAATAGAAGCTCAGTTAAATATCTACCACAGGTTAGGAAAGGTAGCAGCAGGTCCAGGAAGTCACCGGCGTGGTTAATGAGCAATGTCAAGGAAGCTATTAGAGAAAAGAAGATGGAAGTCTTGCCCATGTGGGGAAAACAAACGGTAGCACAAGCTTGCACAAAGCCAATGCAAGCAGACAGTAAGAGATACCAAAACACATTTCGAAGGGCCTTTTGAAGAGCATATCACCAATAATATCAAGGCCAAAAACAGAGTTCTTGAAATAGAAGCAGAAGACTAGCTAGGGAGGCAGTTGGACCATTGGATGACAGTGGAGTTGAAGGAGTACTTAAGGAGGACAAGGAGATTGAAGAGAACCTGAATGAATTGTTTTAATCAGTCTTCACTGCAGAAAATGTGGGAGGGATGCCTGTGCCTGAACTGATTTTTTAAAGGAAGGGATTCTGAGGAACTGAGGCAAATAGTGTGTGGGAAACTGCAGGGAACCAAAAGGGAATGAGATCCACCACTGCCCAAAGGTTGAGGCTGGTGGTCAGTGTATCTGAAATCACACTTGATTACCTGGACATGTATGCAGGGGTAGCTCACAAAGGAATTACAGTTTTTGAACAGTTTACATGGGTTTCTAAAGGAAAACAAAGTACATCATAAAAATATGAAGAGAAAGACTTTAGCCAATTAAAAGCTTACATATGTTATCTATAACCACTCGAATTAGGGTTGGGTGTGCTCACGTATGCATCAGTGCTCCCTAACTGTGAACATACCCCTTAACACAGCTGGGGCACAATGTTCTGCAAATTCCTCCTGCCAGGCAGTACCTTCTCTCAGTAGAGAATGGATTTCTCTGCCATTGTCCTCATGAGAGAGGATTTGGAGCCTCCTTTATCTGTTGTCAGGATTGTTTATTCCACCTCTTACCCATTTCCTTGTATCTTGTTTTTCTCCATTACCCTCTTACAATGTCCCCTGTATTTTTCCAACTTGGAGAATTTGGTTCAGGCCTGATACTTTGGTTCAGGCCTGATACTTTGGTTCAGGCCGTATACAGGCTTGTTCTCCCACAATAAGGAATGAAGTTCTCAGCCTTATTGACAATGTAACATCTGAATGATTCGGATATCATAGAATCATAGAATACTGGGGTTGGAAGGGGCCTATAAGACCATCAAGTCCAACCCCCTGCTCAATGCAGTAATCCAAGTCAATGCATTGATTCCATTGTTGTCTTGCTCTAACCAGTCAGGAGGTTTTTCCTAATCTTCAGCTGGAATCTGGCTTCCTGTAACTTGAGCCCATGATTCCATGCCTGCATTCTGGGATACTTGAGAAGAGCTCCTGGCCTTCCTCTCTGTGACAACCGGTCAAGTACTTGAAGAGCTCTATCCTATCTCCCCTCAGTCTTCTCTTCTCAAGGCTAAACATGTCCAGTTCTTCCAGTCTCTCCTCACAGGGCTTTGTTTCCAGTCCCCTGATCATCTTTGTTGCCCTCCTCTGAACCCACTCAAGTTTGTTTGCATCCTTTATCAAGTGTGGTGCCTGGAAATGGACACAGTACTCCTGATGATGCCTAACCACTGCTAAGTAGAGAGGAACTAGTACTTGATGTGATTTGGATGCTATACCTCGATTAATGCAGCCCAAAAGAACATTGGCCTTTTTTGCAGCCACTTCACATTGTTGGCTCATATTCAGCTTGTGCCCACATAGACTTATACGCAAAAGGGCTGTGAATTGCCCATAAACTCTAGTTTGCAGAGCTATTTTGCTTATAACTCTTTGGTAGGGATGTCAGAGAATTCCACCACGGATCTCGGGGAGGCCGAATGCCAGCACATTCAGCCACCCAAAATCGGTGGCAGAATGGGCTGCCCCCCACCCCCCCGGGACAAGACTTACCTGGGGCAGATCTTCCTGGCGGCAGCAGCTCCAGCGGTGGCTCCAACAGCAGTTCAGCAGCAGCGACTGCGGTGGCCGGTCTTCCAACCGGCTGCTGCCGCCGCCATTTCAAGTTTAAAAAAAAAAATGTGATAGGCTACATAAATCTTTACATAGCCTATCACAGCATCCCCCTGGAATCCTGGCTGCTGGCTCCATTCCGTGGGGATTCCATAGAGCCGCTGGCCAGCTCCACCAGCAGCCGGACATCCGGCCACTGGCTAGCAGGTAGGGATGTCAGAGAATTTCACCACGGATCTCGGTGAGGCCGAATGCCAGTGCATTCGGCCCCCTGAGCTCCATGGCTGAATGGACTGCCACCCCCCGCCCCCCCGCAGATACCCCCTAGGACGAGACACACCTGGGGCGGATCTTCCCGGCGGCGGCGGTCCGGTGGTGGCTCTGGCAGCAGCTTCGGCAGTGGCGGTGGCGGCCGGTCTTCCGACCGGCTGCTGCCACCGCCATTTCCACTCTGGTAAAAAAAAAAGAGAAAGAAAGAAAAACGTGATAGGTTACATAAAGATTTACGTAGCCTATCATGGCTGGGTGGGTTAAAAAAAACAACAACCCGCGTATGCAAATGGTGGTGGCTACAGCCACCACCATTTGCGTTCCTTATTTTTGCCCTCTTAATCTACTTAAATATTTACGTAGACTATGATGGCAAAAAACAAGGGGAACACAAATAGCATAGCGGGCGCTATTTGCGTCCCTATTTGATTCCCCATTTTATCCTACGTAAATATTTACGTAGGCTAAAACGGGGAATCAAAAAGGGACGCAAAGAGCGCCCACGATGCTATTTGCGTTCCCCTTGATTTTTGCCGTCATACCCTAAGTAAATATTTACGTAGATTAAGAGGGCAAAAATAAGGAACGCAAATGGCGGCGGCTGTAGCCGCCGCCATTTGCGTACACGGTTTGTTTGTTTTTTTCCCAGAGCTCTCCGCGGCCAGAAATCCAGGCCCGGCCTGGCACACTGCTCTGCGGAGCTGCCGCCGGGCACAGCCGGCCGCGGAGGATTCCGGGGGGGGGAGGAATGGAGCACCTCCTCCCCAGCAAGGATTCCGTTGGGAGGGATGGAACGCTTCCCCCCCACCATCAACATAATCCGCGAATACGTAAGTGACTTTCATACATCCCTACTTGCAGGGACACAAATGGTGGCCGTTTGTGTCCCTATATTCAGCCATGATAGGCTACGTAAAGACTTACGTAGCCTATCACGTCTGGGTTAAAAAAAAAAAAAACGCATACGTAAATGGCGGCGGCTATGGCCGCCTCCATTTGCGTTCCTTATTTTTGGCTGTCTTAGTCTACGTAAATATTTACGTAGACTAAGATGGCAAAACTAAGGGGGAACGCAAATAGCGTAGCGGATGCTATTTGCATTCCCCTTTATTTTCACCATCTTAGTCTATGTAAAAATAGGGAACGCAAATGGCGGAGGCCATAGCCACTGCCATTTGCGTACTTTTTTTTTTTTAACCCAGACATGATAGGCTACGTAAGTCTTTATGTAGCCTATCACGAACGGGGGGGGAAGACTGCAAATGGTGGCAGCGGTGGCGGCAGCTGCCAGTCGGAGGACCAGCCACCGCCGCCGCCTCCACCGAAGCCGCCACTGGAGCTGCTGCCGTCTGGAACATCCACCCCAGGTAAGTCTGATCCCGGGGGGAATCTGCGGTGGGAGGGGGGGCAGGCCCTTCTGCCACGGAGTTCGGGGGGCCGAATGCACTGGCATCCAGCCTCACCAAGATCCGTGGTGGAATTCTCTGACATCCCTACAATCAGCACAGAGATGAACAGGCCAGGGAAAGTTGCAGGCTGCTCACCGAGCAAGGTGGGGGTGCTTGACTTCTGCCTGGAGGGCCAGTGAGCAGGGGGAAAGCTCAGGGGCACCCGGAGAACCCTAACTGGGATGCAGTCCCACATCCCCAACCACATCTTACACCTGGCTCTGCAGTTTATCGTCAGCCAGTGCCGTTCCCTCAGCATAGGGGTAATGTGCTGGTGATAAGTAGGGATGGGCGAAAGTCCCTTACCTGTCCTCGAAGCTTGCTTCGTGGTGGGGGGGAGGTGCTTCGGTTCTCCCCCTGAGGTTCAGATGAGGGGGGGGAGGCGCCCCCCTCGCCCGGCCGAAATTCAGGCCGGGGGGAGGCGCCCCATCCCTCGCCGGCGAAATTCAGGCCAGGTAGAAGCGCCCCATCTACCCGGCCGCGAAGAAAAAAGTAAAAAGCAACAACCACCACACCCCTGTGATAGGCTACGTAACAATTTACATAGCCTATCACGGCTAGATTTCCAAAGTCAGCCATGATAGGCTATGTAAATCGTCACATAGCCTATCATGGCTGACTTTGGAGAAAAAAAAAAAAGCATGTACGCAAATGGCAGCTCCCATGGGGACCGCCATTTGTGTTCCTTATTTTGGCACATCTAGTCTACATAAAGATTTACATAGACTACGGCGAAAATAAGGGCAATGCAAATAGCGTTCCCTTATTTTCGCCATAGTCTATGTAAATGTTTACGTAGACTAGACGTGCCAAAATAAGGAACGCAAATGGCGGCGCCCATGGGCCGCCGCCATTTGTGTACGTGCTTTTTTTTTTTTCTTCAAAGTCAGTCGTGATAGGCTACGTAAACATTTACGTAGCCTATCATGGTGTTTTTTAAAAATCTAGCCATGATAGGCTACGTAAATCTTTACGTAGCCTATCACGTTTGGGTTTTTTTTTTTACTTGGAAATGGCAGCGGCAGCAGCTGGTCGGAAGACCGGCCGCCGCAGCTGCCGCCGCCGATCTGCCGCCGAACCGCCGCCGGGAGCCGCCGCTTCCAGGGACATTCGCACAAGGTAAGTCCCATCCCGGGGTGGGGGGGGCAGACCGTTTCTCCACCAATTTTGGGGGGCCGAATGCGTTGGCATTCAGCCTCCCCGTGATTCATGGAGCAATTCTCTGACATCCCTATGCAGCACCAGAACCTGCAGGGGAAGACGCACCAAACCATAATGGAATGGAGTGGGAAGGAGGCGCTCTCACTGCATGCTGTGCCTGTCAAACCACTAGCGCATGCACACTGGAACAGTCTGCTCTGGGATTAGCAGCCTGACCTATCAGCCCTCTGACCAGCCCGTAACACCATGCTGTGTCCAGACACGAGCACTCGCGGGTTCACGTCCATTCCATTGATCTAAAGGAAAAATAACAGTAAGGACAAGAAAACTGATGCTGATCAGGGAAGTTCCTCACTCTAGGAATGGACACGAGACCAGAACTGTAAACTACTGGGAAGGCTAAACCTGCTGCAGGTTAATTTGAGAGCAAAAGCCCAGGGCTCCCTGTCAGCCCAGGTACGGAAGGCCCTTTTCCTGTGTGAGCGAAGAAGTGCTGCATATCTTGCCCTATCTAAATAGACGACACTCCATGAGAGCCTCTTAGCATGGTCTCTGGAAGTGCCAGCATCCGGGTATTAGACAAAACGTTGGCACTGGCATTCAGCCTCTCATTTATACGCCTCATGAGAACACAGGTATTACTCAGGAGGCTGTGCAAATTTAATACTACTACCTGATCCATAACGATCGGATTGCAGGAGGACTGTGTTTTAATGACATGAATGGAGGCCTGCCCTTCACACACAAGGAATTGAAGAATGGACATAACGCCTTGAATCTGCCTGCATTGGTGATGCCATGTATAAGAGAAGTTCAAATAATGGTAACTCAAGAGATCAGAGGGCCAACCTTTCGGCATGGCACTGCACACCCAATGATCCTATAAGTTGACCCTAAAACCCAGCCCACTAGAGGAGACATAGTATGTCTGCAGCTCAATCTTGAAGAAAAAAGGGGGAAAAAAAAGGAAACACTGGTAATCTCCAGAAAATTAAAACCCCACTGAAAGCCATTTCCGGGGGGGGGGACTCAATGGTGAGGGAGCCTAACCCCATTTGTGGTACAGCACAGCCTCCACCAAAGGCTGGCATGGGACAGAATCTATGCCAGCGAAAAGGACTCCACCACTCTCTAAGGGCATGAGGTGTGTATCACGACAGCATCTGTAAAGGCAACCTGCATCCCCCCCCTCCAGCATTCTGTAGGCACCATCGCTCTGAAGGTGCTCACAGAGCAAGAATGAACAAGGCCACATACAGACTTAACAACCTGCATGCTGTATCCTTAAATATACATGTAACAAATATACCTACTGTAGATACATCTCTGATTCAGAAAAAAGTAGGCCTGACACTAGCCCTGGAATGAAACCCGGAACCCTTCTAAGATGCACATTACAAAGCACACTGAATCCGCCTGCCACAGAACCAGTACGAAGCCATATGAGGGGATTGGTCCCAACTGGGGAGGTCCCCTTTGCATAGGGATATTACTCCATACCAGCCTTCTGTCCCCGTATTGATACTAAGTCCTTGTTCCATTACTTCCCATTCACCGGATGGGGGAAGAGAACATCAACCCCCTCCCCTCTCCGAAACGTCTTTGCTAGCTGGCAGTGGGCAGTGTTGGAATTCTATCTTTACCGACTGTAACAGTCAGGACCTCCTTCCTTAAGGTTGAATGGGCTTGTTCAATTTGCCAAGGATGCATACACCCCATCTATACCCCAGCCCCATGTACAGGTAAGCCCAGGTCGTGCGAGCACAAGACCCTTCGCACCTAAATCCTGATTTACTGAGGTGAAGGTATAAGTAGCTTGGCATGGTTCCACCACTGCAGACACTGGGAGAGGGCCAGTGCAGGGGAGGCGCTTAATCCTGCAACACCAACACTAAAGTTAACCTGGCACTAGGTGGAATAAAACTAGAAAATATTTAAGAATGCCAAAGTGCCCTGAGTCCATAATTATTGGCATATAGGGCTGCAAGCTGGCTCAGATGTAGGGATGGCGGAGAATTTCTCCCCGAAACTTCGGGGGGCCGAGCGCCAACGTGTTCGGCCCCCCGAACAAGTTTCGGTGAGAAATCCTCCGCACCCCCCTGCACCCCCCCCCGGGACGGGACTTACCTTCCCTGAATGTCCCTCCCGGCGGCGGGTCCGGCTGGCGGTTCGTCCGGTGTTCGAGCGGGGCGGGAGCGGCAGCTGGTCTTTCGACCGGCTGCCGCCCCCGCCATTGCAATCAAAGAAAAAAAAAAAAATGTCCCCTGATAGGCTACGTGACGATTCACGTAGCCTATCACGGCTAGATTTGCAAAGTCAGCCGTGATAGGCTACGTCAATCGTCACGTAGCTATCCCGGGTGACTTAAAAAAAAAAAAAAAAAGTGTGTACGGATAATGGCGGCCCCCATAGGGAGCCGCCATTCCCGTTCCTTATTTGGTGGCTGTCGTCTACGTAAATGTTTACGTAGACTACGGCGAAAATAAGGGCAACTAAATAAGGAACGCGAATGGCGGCTCCTTATGGGGGCCGCCATTCGTGTACGCGCTTTTTTTTTTTTTTTTAAGTCACCCGGGATAGGCTACGTGACGATTCACGTAGCCTATCACGGCTGACTTTCCAGATCTAGCCATGATAGGCTACGTGAATCGTCACGTAGCCTATCAGGGGACTTTTTTTTTTTAAACTTTCGTGTTCGCGGCTGGGCGAGGCGGGAAGCCTCCTCCCCGGCCTGAATTTCGGCCGGGCGAGGCGGGAAGCCTCCCCCCCGGCCTGAATTTCGGCCGGGCGAGAAGGGAAGTCTCCCCCCCCGGCCTGAACTTTGTGGGTGGAGCAGCGAAGCGCTCCCCCCCACCGCGAACAAGCTGCGAGAAAAGGTAAGTGACTTTCGTCCACCCCTACTCAGATGTCAATAAGCCACATTCTATACCAAATGCTATGGGATGGCTTGGTCCTGTGGAGCTGCAGATCTTGAACTCGGAATAGGAGCTGAGCCGGGGGATGCTCTGATGGCGTCTGGACATACTAATGACACCAGATGACTTGATCCTTCCATAGCTGCAGAAGGAACAGGCCCATGACCTGTGGCAGAGCCGTGCTGGAAGAAGCTTTGTCTGTGAACAAGTATGCTGTAACAAAATTAATAAGCTACTCTGGGTCTGTCTCTAAGTTTGTTCTGGGCCCAGAGCCCCCACCACATGTGAAATGGGCAAAGGGAGGTGAGCACAGTCTTTTCCACCACCTTCAGTCTAGCCCAGTTAAGGTAAGTCCATCTGGGCCTCACCTTCAGAGGAAGAATCATACCTCCCCCAATGTCTCTTGGCAGATGGGTAGGGTGCGTTGCCCTTCCCCAGCTTGCCCTTTCTTGTGGGGCATCCTATACAAAAATAGTTATATATGTACATATATATATATATACACACATACATATATATATATATGTACATATATATATACGTATATATATATATATATATATATATATATATATATATACACATGTACATATACATATATATATGTATATATGTATATGTATGATATATATATGATTCTCAAGTCACCCTTACAAATACAGACCAGGCCCAAAGCCTCATGATCCTCCAGACCATGCCCTTAGAGCAAATGTTAAAGCCGCTGCCCTTCAAAAGGTACGAGGAACAACCCCTTACAACAAGTGGAAGGCTGGTCAGGCAGAGGGCCAGGAACTGGCCCAAAGTCCTCCAGAGAGCCCCATGGCTGAGTGGGGACTAGAACCCATATCTCCGAGTCCCGGTACAGCACTCTAACCACTGCACCAAGCTGTCTCTCTAAACTGCGCAGGGGGTGTGACAACAAAAGAACCCCAACCCTGCAGGACTACCAGTCTGCCTAAACAGGGGCTGGCAATGGCTTCACCAGAGTGTCAGGCAAGGTTCTCTCCACGCCTCACCCAGGAAACTGGGGAATGAGCCTCAGACATTCTGCAAACAAAACAGAGGCTCTTGGAGGTGCTTGAAGGACCCATTCTGGAACATTAGCAAGGGACCCCCTCGTTCAACATTTAAATGTTTCTTGCTGTCAAGCACAGACTGTGGGAGAGGTGCCTTTGAAAGCTGCTTAGAAAATTGCATAGATTTCATAGAATCAAGGGTTGGAAGGAACCCACAAGACCACTGAGTCCAACACCCTGCTCAGTTCAGGAAGCCTGATTCCCAGGTGGTCTCCCATCCCAAAACTAACCAGGGCTGACCCTGCTTAGCTTCCAAGATCAGACAAGATCAGGCGCATCCAGCCCTTCGCTGGATGAGAGGAAAGGGGTATCCCAAGCCCCAGAGGCAGACAGTCCACCCCCACCCCCCAGGGAAGAGTCACCAGGGGCAAGATACCACCCAGAGGGGGCCCCAACTGGGATCACCCCTCCCACATCTCCCTGGTCCCTTGCAGCCCAAACCTTGGGCCAAATGGCCCAGAGGACCCGTTGTCCTTGCTGGGGGTGAGACCGTGTCCTCAGTGACTCTCAGAAGAGAGCCAAAATCAGAGCCGCAGTTCAGGTGGTGGGCGAAAGGAGCAGTCGCTCCTGACGAGGGAGATGCTGCCACTGCTGGCTCCCATTTGCTACTGCGGCCATGGCAGAAACTCAGGTCAGTCCCGGCCACAGGAAGAATGGGGCCGCCTCTGGAGACAGCAGCCCAGTAGACCACCGGTGGCACGCGAAGAAGCTGCCGCTCCTGTCAGAAGGAGCAGCCACCTGCTGGCTCCCGAAAACCGTCGCTTTCACCACAAGCAACTATGATGTGCTCTCACTTTGCACTAAGTCAACTGTGTAGATCAGCCCCAGGAGAACATAAGTCTGCTTGGTCCTGGGCTGGCCTTTCTGTGTGCCAGAAGTGGGATACAAGTGGGAATCGGATCACTTGCAGCTTCCTCTCCAGCTCAGAGCCTGGTATTGAAGAGAGGCAGCAGAACGATCAGAACACACATGCATGTAAAAGATGCAAGACAAGTATCCTGAGATCAGCAAGGGACAAGTGCAATTGTGGCAGGAGTGGGAAGTTTAGCTGTTGGGAAGCTTCCTTACAGAGCTGTTCCAAGAGGCTGTCTGGAACAGGCCTCTTTGGGGTGTGGTTGGATGTCCCTTGCTGCAGGTTTTTGAGTAGAGGCTGGAGAGCCATACAATAGGAATGCTGTAGCTGCATCCTCTGTGGGAGAGTCTAGATTGAACAGAGGGTTGGGGTGGATGATCTGAAAGCTCCTTTCCAACTCTGTAATTCTACAATTATACAAAAAAGAGTCCAGGAAAAGTTACTCTCTGGTTAGAAGCTAGAGTTGTCAGTCACATACCTACACACCCTCCTGTTCCTTGCCCCTTGCCTTACATGGGGGCTTGAGGAAATACTATGCTTTCAAAGAGATGGTGTGGGTCTGTGAGGGTTTCCTGGGAACTCCGAGGTTCTCCCATGTTCTGGGATGAGTCCAATTCAATTTTGGTTGCCTCAGGGGACACCTCCTTCACTTTGGGAGAGCCCCAGATACTTCCAAAGCAGCCTGAGTTGGCTCTGGAGTCATCCAACATTGCCAGCAATGGTGCAATTAGCGCAGGACCTCAGGGTGAGAGTCCAAGGGCCTGCAGAATAGCTCCCCTCCCCAAATGACTACCCAGAGATCAGCAGGTGATGGGAACAGCAGCACACACCCATCTTGGGGCTGCTACTATTCACTGCAGCATATTTTCTTATAGAGCGCGATAAAGACAGAGAGAGAGACATGGACAGAGATTCTTACTTTATTGTTTTTAAACATATATTATCCTTCCCTTTCTTTTCTTTTTACACCCATCTCATGTATATTCCCCAGTAACTGTGCTCAGCGTTGGAGTGGATGAAGCAAATTCTATTTTGTTCCTGTAGTTATCACAGTGCTGTGATTTAATTAAGTGAGCTCAACGTATGAAACTGTGCAATCTCAGAGCATTTCTTCATTTCTTTTTTTAAAATCGCTTTTGGCAAACAGGCTTCTTGGGGTGGGTGGGAGGTGTCCAACATCTCAAGAATGTCGAAGCAGCTCTAAAGCATGGAGCAGTGGTGGTGGATGGGAAGAAGAGCGATGTTAGTTGTGTGCTTCAAAGCTGAAGGAAGACACCAGGCCATCTGAAGACTGAGGGAGCATAAGACTGGGAAGCCCAGGATCTAACAGTAACTACCTGCCACACTGGCTGCTAAGGCCCCACAGCCCTGGTAGGGCCCATTGGTGATGCCCCCCTCCCCACTTTTTTTTTCTGTGTCAGCATTCAAGGCAGGGCCACCATTTCAATTTTTACAGTGCCTCTGGACTAACATCATTCTGTGGCATTGTGGGTAATTCCAAGGCCTAGCTGCCCAACTCAGTAATAAATGTTGCCTTTTCTGTTGTGGCACCCCAGGTGTGGAATGAGCTCCCTAGAGAAGGTCGCCTGGCACCTATGTGGTGCTCCTTTCAGTGTCAGGTGAAGACCTCTTTATTTTCCAAGCATTTTAGCACTCTAGCTTTTAGCTCTGCTGATTGAAATCTGTATTTTAAATCTCTGCACTGCTGTTAGGCTTTATTCTGGTTGCACATTTATATTGTAGTTTTAAACTTTTGAAAAGTTATATTGTATTTTATCATACTGTGTTTTATGGTTTTAAGTATGAACTTCCCAGAGAGCTTCGGCTATTGGGCAGTATAGAAATGAAATGAAATAAATAAATAAACAGTACCTTCAACCATGTCTACCATGAAATTAAACATTCTCCTAATTTTAATTTAAATATTTATGCAGATACTAAAAACAGATCAATCTAAATTTGAAGTCCTAAGTGATTGCTGCTCAAGAGACAGAGCCTTCTGTCTATCTTATGACCATCTTTTCCTCCTTTTCTTCACATTTTCTGCTGGATGAGCCTCTTGGCACATCGAGCTGACCTAGAGCTTCTTCACACAGGGCTTCTATCATCAGATCAAGATTGGTCACTGATGGAAGTTTGAAGGTCCTTTAAATGACATCATCAACCTCCAGGGTCCTTTCCTTATTTTATTACCATTATCCCGTTTTTAAAAAGATCAGCAATAATAGAACAGCAACAGCAAGCTGAGGAAGAAGAGGAAAATGCTGAGGTGAAGAAAAATGCAGTAGGTATGCTGTCTCCTGGGAGGATGGATTAGAGATGTGACTGAAGGGTTGCCTGCACTACTCAAGGCCACTGAGAGATATCCCTTGCTTCTCATCCATATGGGAACAAATGATACCACCAAGCGGGGCTACGAAGAAATCACATCAGACTTTGAAGCTTTGGGCAGGAAACTCAAGAACTTTGGGGCCCAGATAGGGATGGATGAAAGTCCCTTACCTGTCTTCGAAGCTTGCTTCACGGTGGGGGGGAGGCGCTTCGCTTCTCCCCCCGAAGTTCATGCGAGGGGGGGGAGGCGCCCTGCCTCGCCCGGCCAAAATTCAGGCCGGGGGGGAGGTGCCCCATCCCTCGCCAGCGAAATTCAGGCTGGGTAGAAGCGCCCCGTCTACCCGGCCGTGAAAAAAAAAGTAAAACAAAAAACAAAAACGCCCCCATGATAGGCTACGTGATGATTTACGGAGCCTATCATGGCTAGATTTCCAAAGTCAGCCACGATAGGCTACATAAATCGTCACGTAGCCTATCACGGTTGACTTTGGAAAAAAACAAAAAGCGCGTACACAAATGGTGGCCCCCATAGGGCGCCGCCATTTGCGTTCCTTATTTGGTCCCTGTAGTCTACGCAAAAATTTTTTTTCCAAGTCACCCGTGATAGACTACGTGACGATTAACATAGCCTATCACGGCTGACTTTGGAGATCTAACCGTGATAGGCTACGTTAATCGTTACGTAGCCTATCACGGGGTGGTGTTTTTTTTTTACTTTCCTTGTAATGGCAGCGGCGGCAGCTGGTCGAAAGACCGGCTGCCTCCCCCGCCCCTGACGAAAGCCCAATGAACCGCTGCCGGGACCCGCCGCCGGGAAGGACATTCGGAAAAAGGTAAGTCCCATCCCGGGGGGGGGCGGAGAATTTCACCGCCGATTTTGGGGGGCCGAATGCATTGGCACTTGGCTCCCCGAAGTTTCAGGGAGAAATTCTCCCCCATCCCTAGGCCCAGATAGTTTTCTCATCCATCCTTCCAGTAGTTAGAAGAGGGATAGAAAGGGAAAGAAAAATACGCAGGTGAACCACTGGCTAGGAAGGTGGTGCTGATGAGACAGATTTGGATTTTGGGACCATGGGCTATATTTCCTGGAAGATGAACTGTTGAGGAGGGATGGATGGCATATCACAAAGGCTGGGAAGAATGTGTTTGGCCACAGCATGAAGAGCTTTAGCAGAACTTTTTTATTATTATTTTAATTTTTTTAAAGAAAAACAAAACACAACAACAACATAAACACACAATACAGATACATTAAGATACCTCTTAAGAGTGTAAGATATCTACCTTTGGCTACCCTTACACAACAGATGCTTATTATTATTCTCTAGTTCTTACCTTAGTTGTAAATCATACATTGAGTTCACAGACATTATCTCATTTCTCTCCTAATTTTAACAACAACACAAAGAGAACCATCTCAAAGTTCAAAATCTGCATACATTTTTAATTATTATTATTAAATTTATTAATCGCCCATCTGGCTGGTCACCCAGCCACTCTGGGAGATGTACAAAGCATATAATAAAACAGTTTAAAACAATAAAATTCTACAATAAAGACATTTTCTAAAATACCCTAACCCACCCCAAATGCCTGCCTGAACAACCACATTTTTAATGCAGGGCGGAAGCTCATTAAAGAGGGGGCATGGCGGAGTTCCCTAGGGAGGGAGTTCCACAGAGTGGGGGCCACCACAGAAAAGACCCTCTCCCTCCTCCCCACCAGTTTTGCTGTCCTGGATGATGGGACAGAGAGAAGGCCATCTGAGGCTGATCTTGTTAAGCGGCCTGTCTGGTGTTGCTGGAGGCACTCCTTAAGATAGGCTGGGCCAGAACCATATAGGGTTTTAAAGATCAAAACCAACACCTTGATTTGGCCTGGAAAACAACTGGTAAGCAGTGCAACTCCTTCGGCACTGGAGTGATGTGATCTCGCTGGCGGCTGCCTTTAATCAGGCGAGCCACTGCGTTCTGTACCAGCTGCAGCTTCCAAACCATCTTCAAGGGTAACCCCACGTAGAGTGCATTACCGTAGTCTAAATGAGAGGAGACCAGGGCATGTACTACCGATGGGAGCAGATGGTCGGGAAGGAAGGGGCGCAGCTGCCATATCAGATGGAGTTGATAGAGCACTGTCCGGCTCACAGCTGATACCTGAGCCTCCATGGACAGCTGGGAGTCCAAAATGACCCCCAGGCTGTGGACCTGGTCTTTCAAGGGTAGCCGTACCCCATTCAACACCAGGTCAACATCCCCCAGCCTCCTCCTTTCTCCCACAAAAGTACCTCGGTCTTGTCAGGGTTCAGCTTCAGCTTATTCCTCCCCATCCAGCCACTCACCATCTCCAGACATTTGGACAGGGATTCTATGGCCATCCTTGGTGAAGATTTGAACGAGAGGTAGAGCTGTGTGTCATCCACATATTGATGACACTGCACCCCTAACCTCCTGATGATAGCCCCCAGCGACTTCACATAGATGTTAAATAGCATCAGGGAGAGGAAGGAACCCTGTGGCACCTCACAAGTGAGTGGCCATGGGTCCGAAACTTCCTCTTCCAGTGCTACCCTCTGGTACCTGCCAGAAAAGAAGGATTGGAACCACCGCAATATGGTGTCTCCAATGCCCAACCCCTCCAGGCGGTCCAGGAGGATACCATGGTCAATAGTATCAAAAGCCGCTGAGAGGTCGAGGAGAACAAGGAAGGAGCATTCACCCCTATCCAGAGTCTTCCTCATATCATCCACCAAGGCGACCAAGGCCATTTCTGTCCCATGCCCAGGCCTGAAGCCTGACTGAAATGGGTCTAGATAATTGGGTTCTTCCAAGTGTGCCCTCAACTGCATAGCCACCACCCGCTCAATCACCTTGCCCCAAAATGGAAGATTTGAGTCTGGGAGAAAGTTGTTCAGAACTTACGGATCCAAGGAGGGCTTCTTTAAGAGCTGTCTTATCACTGCCTCCTTGAGGGCTGATGGCATCACTCCCTCCTCAAGGGAAGTGTTCACCACCGCCCTGATCCAGTCACCCAGTCTCTATCTGAAGCTGATAATGAGTCGAGATGGGCAAGGATCAAGTAAGCAGGTGGTCGGCCTTACAGATGAAAGCACCTTGTCCATTTCATCTAGGGATGGACGAAAGTCACTTACCTGATCCTGAAGCTTGCTTTGTTGTGGGGGGGAGGTGCTCCATCCCTCCCCCCGAAATTCGGGGGGGGGAGGTGCCCCGTCCCTCCCCGCCAAAATTCTGGCTGGGGGGGAGAGCCCTGCCTCTCCGGCCGCGAAAGTTCTGCTCCTGCCGGGATGCAAATGGTGGCGGCCATAGCCGCCGCTGTTTGCGTCCCTGGCCTGCAGTCAGCCGTGATAGGCTACATAAATGTTTACGTAGCCTATCACGGCTGACTTTCAAAAAAAAAAAAAAGTGCATACGCAAATGGCGGCGCCCATGGGCACCGCCATTTGCGTTCCTTATTTTGGCATGGGTAGTCTACGTAAGCATTTACATAGACTACAGCGAAAATAAGGGCAACGCTATATTATTTTCGCCATAGTCTACGTAAATATGTAGTCTACGTAGTCTACGTATTTACTGCCACTGGAGCCGCCGCCATCTGGAACATCCACCCCAGGTAAGTCTTGTCCCGGGGGGAATCTGCGGGGGCGGGGGGGTGGTTGGCCATTCCGCCACGGAGTTCGGGGGGCCGAATGCACTGGCATTCAGCCTCACCGAGATCCATGGCGGAATTCTCTGACATCCCTACAATTTTATCTACAAAGTGCCTTGTCAAGTCCTCACAGGAGGCCATAGAATGCTTCAGCGGTTCCGGAGCCATTGGACCGACCAGGCTCCAGATACATAGATATCATTTTTCTCTATTTCTTGTACAAATTCTATAAAAGGTTTCCAATCTAACATAAATTTAGTTATTGACCATTCTTTAATTATAATAGTAAGTTTTGCCATCTCTGCCAGCTCCATCAGTTTCATGATCCACTCGCTCACAGTTGGTATTGTTTCATTCTTCCACTTTTGTGCATGCAATAACCTTGCAGCCATTGTCATGTAGCGAAAGAGGGTTCCCCCCTTCTCTTTTACATATTTATCTCTTAGCTCCAGTAAAAATGTTTCTGGCTTTAATTCTATAGTAGTCTTTAATCTTCTTTGAGCTAAAGACTATTTGTTTCCAAAATGTTTTAGCTTTTTTACAAGTCCACCATAAATGATAAAACATTCCCTCTCAATCTTCACATTTCCAACATTTTCCAGAAACACCTTTATACATTTTAGACAATTTAAACAGTGACATATACCATCTACACATCATCTTAAAAAATTCTCTTTACAACTTGCACATGAAGTAAATTTTAAATCCTTTCCCCACATATTCCCACTCTTCCATCGATATATTATGACCAACATTTTTTGCCCATTTTATCATACAATATTTTACTTGTTCATGCTCCATCTCATACCTGAACAGTAATTTATACAGTTTAGCAACAACATGTTCATCATTTGTACACAGTGCTGTTTCAGACTCAGATTCTGTTTATTCAAATCCACCATTTTTCTCATCTATTTTAAACCTTTCTTTAAGTTGCAAATATGAAAACCACTGACATACATGACCTTCTTCCAATAAGCTTTCCCTTGATTTTAAATTATATTCTCCTTGTGACAGTTCCAGTAAATCATTATATTTTATCCATTTATTCGTGCTATCAAATTCTCTTCTATGCATTGCTTCTTGTGAAAATATCCAACGTGGTATTTCTTGATAGAACCTTAATTTATATTTCTTCCAAATTCTTAATACAGACCTTCTTATACAGTATAGTGATTATTAAAATCTACATTCACTTTTGTTTTATTGTACCACAAATAACCATGCCACCCGTATCTCAATTCATGTCCTTCTAGTTCTAAAAGTCTTCTATTTTTCAACGTCACCCATTCCTTCATCCACATCAAGCAGCAGGCAGAAAAATAGGTTTTAAAATCTGGTAATCCCAAACCACTTCTTTCCTTTGCATCTTGTAAAATTTTTATTTTAACTCTTGGTTTTTTTGCTTGCCATATAAACCACATTATATCTCTCTGTCATTGCTTAAAAGGTAAATCCGATGTAATACTGGATATCATTTGAAACAAAAATAGCATTCTAGGTAATACATTCATTTTGATCATTGTAATTCTTCCCAAAAGTGATAGTTGTAATTTTTCCCATTTTAATAGGTCTTGTTTAATTTCATTCCACACTTTAACATAGTTATTTTGAAAAAGCAAACAATTCATATTTGTCAAAAGGACTCCCAAATATTTCACTTTCTTTTCAATTTGGAAGCCAGTCTTATCCATCAACTTTTTTTTCTTGAACATTCATATTCTTTGTTAAAAAATTGTTTTCTGTTTATTAACTTTGAACCCTGCCACTGCTCCAAATTCTTTTAATTTTTTCATTAAAATTTCAATTCCCTTTAAAGGTTCTTCCAACATAAACACCAAGTCATCTGCAAAAGCCTTCAGCTTATATTTCTCCTTTTTAATCTTTATTACTGTAATTCAATCATCTTGTCTTATATCTCTGTTCAATAATTCTAAAACCAACATAAACAATAGTGGTGACAATGGGCAACCTTGTCTTGTTCCTTTTTGTATCTCACAAGGTTTAGCCAAATCCCAATTTATACTTATTTCAGCCTTTTGATCGGTATATACCGATTACACTGATTTTATAAGGTTTTCTCCAATGTCCAATTCTTTTAAAGTCTTAATTAAAAATTTCCAGTTGAGATTATCAAATGCTTTCTCTGCTTCTAAAAAGATCAGAGCTGCTTCTGTTTCTGGATGTTTTTCCAAATATCCCACCACATTCAAGATCATTCTTACATTATCACTCATCTGTCTCCTTGGTAAGAAACCACTTTGGTCCTCATAGACAAACTCCTGCAATATTTTCTGGAGACTTTCTGCCAAAATTGTTGCAAATATCTTATAGTCATTGTTTAATAATGAGATTGGTCTGTTGTTTTTTGTCAAGGTTAAATCCTGTCCTTCTTTAGGTATAAGAACTTTAGCAGAACTTTAAACTGAACCCTACAGGGCAGGGAGAGGTAAATTTGGGCATAACAATGGATGACGGCTCAGAACTGCAACGCAGAGAACAGCTCCAATAGTGCCCAATATTACACTTCACGAACATGTAGGAAGGAAGCCAGACTATGAAGCACATGGTCTTCAATGTCTATGTACTAATGCCCAGAGTATGGGAAACAAACAGAACGAACTTGAACTCTTAATACAAGTGGGTAATTATGACTTGAAAGGTGTAACTGAGACTTGGTGGGATGACTCTCATGACTGGAATACAGTAATTGAAGGATAGACCTTGTTCAAAAAGAACAGAAGGAACAGAAAGGGAGGTTGGGTTGCACAATATGTGAAAAATACATATCTCTACACAGAAATACAGGAGGATGAGCTTGGTAGCCGAGAGCATCTGGGTTAAAATTAAAGAAGCAAAGAATAAAAGGAACATGGTGTTCAGAGTCTACTACCAGCCACCCAATCCAGGAGAAGACGAGGATGAAATTTTTGAAAAATAAATAGCCAGTGTTTCAAGGAAGCATGATATAGTAGTAATAAGGGACTTCAATTTCCCTGATACTTCTTGGGAGAGAAATTTTGCAAAACATGGCCCCTCCAAGAATTTCCTGACTTGTGTTGTGGATAACTACCTCCTACAGAAAGTAGAGGAATGAACAAGACGATCAGCTGTCCTTAACTGCATCCTAACCAACAGAGAAGACTTAGTGGATAAAGTAGCAGTTACAGGAACTCTGAGGGAAAGCGACCATGTTAAGCTTGAGTACTTGGTTCTAAAGGAAGCAAAAGTGTGTGTAGACAAATGGGTACCCTAGATTTTAGGAAAGCCAATTGTAATAAACTCAGAACAATTATAAGTCAGGTCCCATGACAAGCGAGTCTCATGAGAAAAGGAGTCCTAGATGGGTGGGAGTTTTTAAAAAGGGAAATTCTGAAGGCACAATTGCAAACAATTCCAACAAGAAAAAAAGGTGGAAGACAACAGAAGAAGCCAATGTGGCTTCACAAAAAGCTTTGAGATGACCTGAAAACAAAAACGGACACATATAGGAAGTGGAAGGAAGGATAAGCAATAAAGGAAGAGTACAGGCAGGTAGCACAGAATTGCAGGAATGGCATCAGGAAGGCTGAAGCTGAGAATGAGTGGAGGTTAGTGGGGGATGCTAAAAGCAACAAAAAGGCTTTCTTCAGATACATGCAGAATAAAAGACAAAGGAAAGAAATGGTGATTCAATTTTGAATAAGGTTGGCAAAATGAGGACAGATGACAAAGAAAAGGCAGAGGTGCTCAATTCCTACCTCGGCTCAGTCTTCTCCCAAAAGAGGGTCTGTGACACCCCTGGCAAAGGCAAAGTACAGGCTGAAGGGGCAGGATTGCAGCTTGAAATTGATAGGCATATGGTCAAGGAACATCTAATTACTTTGAAGGAGTTCAAATCTCCAGTGCCAGATGAACTGCATCCAGGTGTAATAAAGGAACTGGCAGAAGAGCTCTCAGAACCACTGTCTATTCTCTTTGAGAAATCATGGAGGACGGGTGAAGTACCAGATGACTGGAGGAGGGCTAAACTCATCCCTATCTTCAAAAAGGGTGAAAAGGAGGAACCTGGGAACTACAGACCAGTCAGTCTGATATCAATCCCTGGGAAAATTCTGGAGCAGATTATAAAGCAATCAGTGTGTAAGCACTTCAAGAACAATGCAGTGATTATTCGAAGCCAACATGGATTTGTCAAGAACAAATCCTGCCAGACAAATCTCCTCTCATTTTTTCATCAGGTGCTGCTCGGTGAATGCAAAAGGCTTATTCCCCACCCCTGTCCATGCTCCCCTGCCAGGGAAGGTGAAGTTCCTGTATTTTGCCCCTCTCATCCACCATTACAATATTGTGAAAGATTCAAAGATACTGCACTATTACTGGGGAAATAAAGGCTGTATACTGGAAATGGGTAAAGCAGATACTGTGCCAGAATACATACAGTATTATGAACCTCAGAACAGTACTATGACGATGTGGTGAAAAGGATGAAACAGAGCAAAATAGTGCTAAGTGGGAAAGCAAGCCTGTGTCCAAAGGTGCCCTGCTGTGAATGGGGAAAAGGAGGGAATGGCAGGGAGGGGGGGAAAGGGGCAGACCATATCACTGCTATGTCACAGAGGCATACTAAGGATTTCATGTAGGGGGCAGGGCACACTACAGCTGAACTGCACAGGTGCTGCATTTAAGGAAAATGGCTCACTAAAAGGACTTTCCAAAAATGCACCTTTTCCTAATATAACATGAAAACACTTCTCATTTCACATAGATTGGCCCCGGAGTTATCAAACCCTTCCTTAATGCTGAAGGTGATGTGGGCCACATCCTCTAAAACACATACTCTAAATTGGCCTTCCGCATCCTGACACCCCACAGATGTGCTGGACAACTTTCAGCATCACCCAGCCAGCTATTTGTCAAAATAGTAAGTTTCTTTTTGCCTTTGGAAGGAAGAGAGATTTCTTAGAAAAGTTTACTAATGAAGTTCACTCTCAAGGCAGGTACATTGTTTGATATTACCACCATGCTGTACAGAATAAGTGTACTTATATCATATGCAGTCTCTTGGTTTCATCATTAGATGCTCCTTTTTATTCAGATCTGACCTCAATACAATAATGTAGCATTTGGGGAGGAAGATGCAACCCATTAACCCCAAACTGGAAGCCAAGATAGAGAAGACCTGCACAGCTACCATGTATTTCCCTTTGGTGCTCAGGTAGGTTGGCACAAAGGAAACCCAAACACTGCAAAACACCAACATGCTGAAGGTGATCATCTTGGCTTCATTGAATGCCCCAGGCAGCTTCCTGGCTAGGAAAGCCACTGTGAAACAGACAGCAGCCAGGAAGCCCATGTAGCCAAGTGTGATATAAAACATGAAGACAGAGCCTTCATTGCATTGCAGGATGATCTGCCCAGGTTGGGAATGTGTGTCAGAGTCAGGAAATGGAGGAGAGATTCCCAGCCAGATGATGCAGATAACAACTTGAACACTAGAAGAAGAAATTACAATGGAATTTGCCAAAGTCTTCCCCAGCCATTTCCTCATCCTGTTTCCTGGCTGTGTGGCTAGAAATGCTGCCACCACCATGATAGTTTTTGCCAACAAACAAGAGATAGCAACTGAGAAGATGATGCTAAAGGCAGTTTGTCGGAGAAGGCAAGTCATCTTCTGGGGCCTACCAATGAATAGGAAGGAGGACAAGAAGGAAAGCAGGAGGGAGATGAGGAGCATGTAGGTGAGGGCACGGTTGTTGGCTTTGACCATTGGAGTTTCTCGATATTTGATGAAGATTCCTAAAAGAAGACCAGTGATGAGGGGTAAGAAAAGGGAAAAGAAGGTGAGGATAGTCCCCAATGTTTCTTTGTAGGAGAGGAAGTTGATCAGCTTAGGAACACATTGATCTCGGTCCTTGTTTGGATGTTGATCATCTGGACACTTGTTGCAATGGCCTGCATCTGGTGGGGGAAAGACCAGCTGCAGCATCAGTATGATCCAGCCTTATCCACATGGTTGTCGTGAAACTCTTTTGGACTTCAATTCCCAGCCTTGCTGATCATTGACATCATGCCTCAGGCTGATGGCAATTGACCTCCAGAAACTCTGATGGGAACCAGGTTGTGGAAAGCTGCTACAGTCTATTTTAGATGATTCTTAGTTAGTCATCTATTAGATCCTCTAAAACAGGGGTGGACAGAAAGTAGATTTCATCATGTTTCTGAATTCAAATCCCTGCATTCTCAGCATTGGCTAGAAAGGCAGGAGCTTCTGAAAGTTGAAATCCTGAAGATTTTGAGATCTACCTTCTGCTCAGCCCTGCTCTAAAGAAATGTCAGGGGGTAAAAGCATAGATTTCACAAGAGGAAGAGGAAACAAGAATAGGGGAGAAGATACTACCAAAAGGGGAGGGCTATTGTCTTCATGTCCTGCTCATGGGCTTCTCAGATACACCTGGCTGGATGCTTTGGGAACAGGACGCTGGACGAGATGGTCCATTAATGGGAACCGAAACAAAATGCAAGAATGCTAAACTGCACACAGCTGGAAACAGAAATTTAAATTATGTAATATTGTAATATAAGGGGACAAAAAACACTGCACAAAAAAAGGAACACAAAAATAATAGCACGATACAATAGGGATGGACGAAAGTCCCTTACCTGATCCCGAAGCTTGCTTCGCGGTGCGGGGGAGGCGCTCCATCCCTCCCCCCCCATATTCTGGCCGGGGGGGAGGCGCCCTATACCTCCAGCCGGAATTCTGGCCGGGGGGGAGGCGCCCCATCCCTCCGGCCACGAAACTTCCTCTCCTGCCGGGAGCCCGGGACGCAAATGGCGGCGGACATAGCCACCGCCGTTTGCATCCCTGCAGTCAGCTGTGATAGGCTACGTAAATGCTTACGTAGACTATCACGGCTGACTTAAAAAAAAAAAAAAAAAGCGTGTATGCAAATGGCGGCGCCCATGGGAGCCACCATTTGCGTTCCTTATTTTGGCATGTGTAGTCTTCATAAACATTTATGTAGACTACGGTGAAAATAAGAGGAACGCTATTTGCGTACGCGCTTTTTTTTTTTTTTTCAAAGTCAGCCGTGATAGGCTACGTAAAGATTTACATAGCCTATCACGGTGTTTTTTAAAAAATCTAGCCGTGATAGGCTACGTAAATCTTTACGTAGCCTATCATGTGTGTTTGTTTGTTTGTTTGTTTGTTTTACTTGGAAATGGAAGCGGTGGCAGCCAGTCGGAAGACTGGTCGCCGCAGCCGCCTCTGCCGCACCGCCGCCGCACTGCCACCGGAGCCGCTGCCACCAGTGACATTCAAACAAGGTAAGTCCCGTCCCGGGGTGGGGGGGGCAGACCGTTTCTCCACCAATTTTGGGGGGGCGAATTTGCTGGCATTCGGCCTCCCTGAGATTCGTGGAGAAATTCTCTGACATCCCTACGATACATAGAACAGAATCACAAGATGTCGATGAAACTGGCTAAATGCTACAAGGACGAACAGTAATTAATTGCAGCTGGAAGAAGTGTGCTGTGGAAGTTGTGGCCCTGAATTTATACAGGAATCCGAATATACTCTTGTTTTGCAGCAGGCTTCCTCAGAAGTGAAAATCATACAAACTGAAAATGAAAACCTGATATATTCATAACAGAATATTAATCCAGAAAGGAACCCATTTTAAAATAACCCTTGCCAGAACAGCTTAGGGTATGTGTGCCCTATCCGAAAGAGCAGCTCTTGGCTCTAGAGACACCCACCTTCCTGAGTGGAGATTGTTCCTTCTGAACATGGGACACAAGCATAGCAACAGAGGGGCTCTCCTTCCTTAATCAACTTGGCATATCCAGGCCGACAACTTTCCGTACATCTAGAAAAAGGGATGGTCTATCCATGAAGAGAAGGAGAATACAGGAAAACGTCTTAGTCTGAAAGTTTTATTTTAGATCGAAATTAGTTATATGCTATATATTTGTATAACAGGGACCTTTTAGTTAGTGACCCCTGGCTTCTTTCTTTCTTTCTTTCTTTCTTTCTTTCTTTCTTTCTTTGTCTCTCTCTCTCTCTCTCTCTTTTTGATGGCTGTTCTTGTGTTGATGGAACAAAGGGAGAGACTGTCTGCAATCTTGTGCTTGAAAGGAACAATACAGGGCACAATCCTATGTATGTTAAGAGAGAACCAATTCCTTCTACTCTCAGCATCCGACAACAAACATGGCTGGCTGAAGCATCCTGGAAGCTGAGGGACCTTTTTCTGTCTAAACCTACATAGGATTGTGCCCTTGAAGCATCCCTAATCCACCCCTTTGCATTCTGTAACAAAAATAAAAATAATTCTCAAAATATTACTTTGGTGGGGGACCAGATTGTCCTGTACAAACAGCAACTGCCATTGCACAGAGAATGAACTGACTTCAAGACCATGAGTGTAGAACAGTGAGGGGCAGCCACAGAAGATGATAATGATGATGGATGATGATGATATCCTCAGGGCCACACAGAAAATGAATATTTGGAACCCAGCAACAAATTGTGAGCGTGTCCTTATTCCACCGTTTATTAATCACCTCAAAGTTTCATCTGGCATATTCAAGACTAACAAATTCACCTTGGCCTAAGTTTTGTAAGCACTGGGATGTACGAAAGTCACTTACCTTTCTGCGGATTATGTTGATGGTGGGGGGGGGGGAGCCATTCCATCCCTCCCCCCGGAATCCTCAACGGGGGGGAGGCGATCCTTTCCTCCCCCCCGGAATCTGCCACGGCCGGCTGTACTCCGCGGCAGCTCCACAGAGCAGCTGGCCAGGCCCAGCCCAGGCCAGAGCCATCCGCAGCTGGATTTCCAGCTGCAGAGGGCTCTGGGAAAGAAAAAACAAACAAACCGCATATGCAAATGGTGGCGGCTACGGCCGCCGCCATTTGCGTTCCTTATTTTTGGCCTTCTTAATCTACGTAAATATTTACGTAGACTATGATGGCGAAAATTAAGGGGAACACAAATAGCATAGCGGGCGCTATTTGAGCCCCTTTTTGATTCACCATTTTAGCCTACGTAAATATTTACATAGGCTAAAATGGTGAATCAAAATGGGACGCAAATAGCGCCCGCTACGCTATTTGCGTTCCCCTTTATTTTCGCCATCATAGTCTACGTAAATATTTACGTAGACTAAGACGGCCAAAAATAAGGAACGCAAATGGCGGCGGCTGTACCGCCGCCATTTGCATACGCGGTGTTTTGTTTTGTTTTTTTTAAACCCAGCCATGATAGGCTACGTAAATCTTTACATAGCCTATCACGTTGTTTTTTGTTGTTGTTTTTTTAAAACCAGCCATGATAGGCTATGTAAATCTTTATGTATCCTATCACGTCTTCTCTTTTTTTTTTTTTTTTAACATGACTGCAAATGGTGGCAGCGACAGCCAGTCGGAAGACCAGCCGCCACTGCCTCCGCCGCCTGAAACATCCACCCCAGGTAAGTCTCATTCCGGGGGGGATCGGCGGGGGGCAGCCTGTTCTGCCATGGAGTTCGGGGTGGCGAATGCACTGGCATTCGGCCTCACCGAGATCCGTGGCGAAATTCTCTGACATCCCTACTGTTCACTTCATCATATGCAGATGGACCTCTGTTCATATCTATTCTGAAGTAACAGTGAGAAGCTGCACAGCACAAGAATCCATCTTATAATTGTCTACTCACAAGAAAGGGGGACTGGATTACTTAGGACTAAGTATGGGATAGCATAAACTGCAAACCTGATTGTGTGGGGTGGTGGGGTTGTATAATAATAAAGGATTTGGTGGTTTATTTAACAAATAAAGTTGTAAAAGGCACTAAAGAAAGGGTTCAAAAAAGAAAGAAAAAAGATTCAAAATGGAGCGTACAAAGACATTTTAACACATTTAAATTGATATATACAGAAATCTCTCTCCCTCTTATTCACACACACACACACACACACACACAGAAAAACAGTGTCACCGTTTTCACACAGAACATGCATGCTTTAAAGCAAAATCAGGGCCACCAAATGCACAGGTGACCCAGACATTGCCATGCAATGGCACAAATGATGGGAGGCAGGGAGATCTTTCCCTACATGGCCATGCCTCCCTGCCGGCTCTGCTGCCTTCTGTGAAATGGGAAATTTATGATGTCCATGACCACCAGAACAGCTGTTTTGTGAATGGGCACACCCTCTCATGGAAGCCATTTTGTAACAGCCCCCACAAGACATTTGCAACATTTCACATATGCCTTGTAATCAAGATAGGGTAACATTGGCCTAGCAAACTTCACAGCAGTCCTCCAAAGGGTCCTTAAAATGATGCTAAACCTTTTATACTCATACTCATTATGTTATTTTAGTATAAATTAATGGATTGGGAATTATATTCCTAAAGTGTTAAGCTAACAAATCGATAGACATTAAGGCGTCAGTCCTACACCGACTGACCTGGGAGTAAACCCAACTGAATTTAATGGGCAAGCCTTATTGAATTCAATGGATTATATTTTGCATTAGAAATATATAGGATTGCTTGGGAAGGTATAGAAATGTAATAAATAAATAAATGGCATCAAATGAAATGACTGGATTCTCTCACCTGGTTAAACCTTTTGGGCCACACAATGGCATTCTGATCAATGGTGAACTTGATCTCTGAGGAGGCCTGTCTCTCTATACTCCCAACTTCCATTCCAGAAGTGGACATGTTGGGAAAAACCACCAAGTTCACAATATAAAAGTCAGATGCCAGTTCCCCGTGCTCATCCATATAGGCTCCATCCATGGAAGCATTGTAAAGATGGAAGTTTCTCAGCAAAGGGTGTAGCTAGAACGACACAGGAACAAGCACACACTTAAGAATTTCTGGAAATTATGTTGTACATCTCGGGTCTGCCCATTTGGAGCTCTACTCTACACTGATTCTTCCAGGCCACTAAGCCCTGTTCTGGTATTATGGCAGGAATATGGTATCTTAGCCTGTATGCAGAATTCCCAGTTGCTAGGAGAGTTCTATTCACACTCAAGCAAATGTGGGTAGATCTTTCCTTGCAGTGATGCAAATCAAGCTAAAGTGGGGCAGTTCTTGCAGGTCCCCAAATCCATCCAGTTAGTGATCTCTCCTTGACAGCTATACAATGTTCTCTACCTCCATACCCAGATCAACAGTGTGATATCATGTGATACAGCCATGAAGACCTAAAACACTCCCAACAGGGCAGGCTCTGCAGGAGATTCCAATACCACAAGCTGAGACCACCCCTGGTACCTCTGGGTGGCAGATTATTGAGTAGCTGGGTAGGTGATAAACCCACAGAATCCTCATTTGTTTCTAGACACCTTTTCAAAAGAACAAACACTCAAAACATGCAGCAATTCTGACTGGGGCATCTGATGGACCACCGTAACTCTACTACTACCTCCCTGCCCCAAAGTGATTTCAAATCCCTAAATCACAAGATTGCTTTGGACAGTCATCATCAACTCTCACCTTCCGCTGACTTGCAGGACTTTTCAGAGAACAAAAATGGGGAAGAGAATATATGTGCTACCTTGAGCTCCTTGGAGGAAAGTTGGGGTATAAATATAGTCAATAAGTGAAAAGTGTGAAGGAGAAGGAATACCTGCCATGTCTGTGCCCTTTGAAGTGCCTGCTTCTCTCTACCCACCATCCTCATTCCATTGTATCTGGGTGAGTATGCAGCATGTAAGGTCTGTGCCACAGCCTGGATGGAACTGTATATACTGTAGGAGTCTTGAGACAGGATTCTTTGTGTCACCTCCTGGGACAGATTCTCCCAGTTATCATTTTCTCTGCATCTTTCCCAGACTTTCACAGACAGTACATGACTGGAATACAAGCACTGAAATGCTGTCTGCACATAATGCCTGAAAGCAACGGCAAATGATTCAAAAATGCCATATTGTGTCCTTCTGCCTTTCTTGATTAAGAAGGACAAAGCAACATGGATTTGCGGGAGATCAACCATTTTGTACATCAAGCTGATGCTGAGTTCTTGCAGAGCTGTTGCAATCCAAACTTTCCCCACAGTCGATTTTTTGGTCTTCTCAGCTTCCTGCATTATTGATACAACAGTGTAGATGATTACAGTGTCCACGGGACAAACAATTACATTGACCTGAGTTTTTACAAGACATGAAATTAGTTCGGACTTCCTTCTCCGATTCAGCTCTTGAATGCTTTCTGAGAAGGCAACACAAATTCCATTTGTGATGACCACAGGTGTGAAGCTGCTCATGAACTTTTCTCCATTGTCATTGTCTGGAGCCAGCAGACCGATCCAAGTCCATCTGAAATGCAGGAGCAGTTTGACAATCCCCAGGTACGGAGGTTCTGGTTTGGGGACCATCCGGTACAAAAAAGGGAACTTGTGTCTGTCCTTAGGAACTTGACTGACAAAACCATAACTGACCTAGTGAAGAGGGGAAGAGATTGGGGGTCTTCCATAATTACTTGCTCTTTCACACTTCAGTCAATGGGGGGAAAGTCCACACTTTGAAAAATATACATAGAAAGACACATGTTTCCCATTTGAATGAGCTGATAAACAGCTCAAAAACAAAACAAGCTTTGAAGTGGATTTGGGAGAATTTCAGCAAGTTTGAAAAGTGCTGGTTCAGCCTTCCCTTCCCATTTCACAGATGGTAAACTGATTTGGCTGAGAGAGAACTAACTTGGCCATGAAATGGAAAAGGCAGAGGGGAACTCTGAGCCCACATCACATAAAGCGAGCAAATAGAAGTGGTGATGCTTAGAGAAACACACACATGGCCAGAACACCACACACATATGCTGCTAGAAACTGAGCCAGCATTGGTTGAAAAAAAAGAGACTGTGGGGTTGTGGTGAGCAGCTCAATGAAAGTTTTTAGTTTCGTGAGCTTCCCAGAAAGCTTTGGCTTGTGGGCTGTATAAAAATGTAATAAATAAATAAATGTTAAGCCATTGTGCAGCTGCTGTGGAGGGAAAGAAAAAAAAGTTTCTATGTTGGTCATAATTAGAGAAAAAGAATTGAAAATAAAATGGCAAGTATCAGACTGTGTTTTTTCAACTCTATGGGTTATTCTGTCTAGAAATATTATCCATGATAGTCAATGGGAGCATGAAACCTCAGACTTCCAGACCTTGACTTAGGTTTGGTAATGACTCAAAGCAAACTGGCTCTAAATCAGTCCAAGAAGAATGGGTGAGTTTCCAAAGCACTGAATCATGGTCCGTTCAGAGATAAAGCTGGGGGCCAGTGCATAAGAACAGAAGCAGAGCCCTGCTGGATCAGACCAAGGCCCATCTCACCCAGCATTCTGTTCACACAGTGACCAAGCAGCTGTCAACCAGGAACCCACAAGCAGGACAGGACTGCAACAGCACTCTCCCCCCACCCATATTCCCCAGCAACTGGTGTACATAAGCTCACTGCCTCTGGTGCTGGAGGTAGTACATAGCCATCAGGACTAGTAGCCATTGATTGCTTTCTCCTCCAGGAATTTCCCTAACCCCTTTTAAAGCCATCCAGACTGGTGGCCATCACTACTTCCTGGGGTAGCTAATTCCATGGTTTAGCTATGCGCTGCTCAAAACTCTACTGTGCCATGGTTTGAGTACAAAGAAATCCTGCCCCTATTTTTTCTGATATCTGGCAGGTAGATACTCCTCCTAAGGGGCTTTTATGCCTACCGGTGACATCGATGATAGTTAATGGGAGCACGAAACCGCAGATATCCAAACCTCGACTCAGGTTTGGTAGCAACTCAAAGCAGACCACCTCCAAATCAGAATGGGGCTAGTTCTGATGGGGGTCAGTGCATACCTCTGCTCTCCATTGTTCTTGATTCAACAATTTTTTACATCTTTTTTACATTTTTTACATCCTTTTTACATCCTGACCCCAGCTCTTTTTGGATGGCTGTCTTTGTCTTGATGGAACAAAGAGAGAGGCTGTCTGCAATCCGGTTCTTGAAAGGAAAAATTTCAGCTGCAATCCTGTGCATTTTAAGACAAAAGTCTTCCTACATCTCACAAGAACATAGGAATATAAGAAAATAAGAAGAGCCAAGCTGGATCAGACCAAGGCCAATCTAGCCCAGCATTCTGTTCACACAGTGGCCAAGCAGCTGTCAACTAGGAACCGACAAGCAGGACATGAGTGCAACAGCACCCTCCCACCCATGATCCCCAGCAACTGGTGCACATAGGCTCACTGCCACTGGTGCTTGAGGTAGCACATAGCCATCAGGACTAGTAGCCATTGTTAGCCTTCTCCTCCAGCAATTTGTCTATATGCATTTCAAACCATCCAAACCTGTGGCCATCACTACTTCCTGTGATAGCAAATTTCATGGTTTAACTATGCACTCACTGCACCATTCACTAGGGATGGACGAAAGTCCCTTACCTGTCCTCGAAGCTTGCTTCGCGGTGGGGGAGAGGCGCTTCGCTTCTCCCCCCGAGGTTCATGCGAGGGGGGGGGAGCCCCGCCTCGCCCGGCCGAAATTCAGGCCGGGGGGGAGGCGCCCCATCCCTCGCCGGTGAAAATCAGGCCGGGTAGAAGCGCCCTGTCTACCCGGCCGCAAAAAAAAAGTAAAAAACAACAACAACGCCCCTGTGATAGGCTACGTAACGATTAACGTAGCCTATCACGGCTAGATTTGCAAAGTCAGCCGTGATAGGCTATGTTAATCGTCACGTAGCCTATCACGGGTGACTTTGGAAAAAAAAAAAGCACGTACGCAAATGGCGGCCCCCATAGGGCGCCGAAATTTGCATTCCTTATTTGGTCCCTGTAGTCTACGTAAAGATTTACGTAGACTACAGTGAAAATAAGGGCAACGCAAATAGTGTTGCCCTTATTTTCGCCGTCGTCTACGTAAATGTTTACGTAGACTACAGGTACCAAATAAGGAATGCAAATGGCGGTGCCCTATGGGGGCCGCCATTAGCGTACGCGCTTTTTTTTTTTTCAAAGTCACCCGTGATAGGCTACGTAACTATTTACGTAGCCTATCACGGCTGACTTTGCAAATCTAGCCATGGTAGGCTACGTTAATCGTTACGTAGCCTATCACAGGGGCATTTTTTTTTTTTTACTTTCCTTGTAATGGCAGTGGTGGCAGCTGGCCGAAAGACCAGCTGCTGCCCCCACCCCAGATGAAGACCCACCGAACCGCTGCCGGGACCCGCCGCCGGGAAGGACATTTGCCAAAGGTAAGTCCCATCCCGGGGGGGGGGGGCGGAGGGGCGGAGAATTTCACCACCGATTTTGGGAGGCTGAATGCATTGGCACTCGGCCCCCCGAAGATTCAGGGAGAAATTCTCCCCCATCCCTACCATTCACACTGTTTCAAACTCCCCTGTGCAGAATTGACAGGAGGGGAATGGATGAGGGTGTATTCTAAGGATGGTAGAACCTCTGTCAGACTGTATTCAATTATTTTGATAAATATTGTCTGTCTCCAGCCTTACATGGTGATGCCCAGCCCAGTGCCACCTTCTGGTCTTCTCTGGGGAGAGAGCAAAGTGGAAATAGATTTAGCCTACATCCCTCACCCCCATTCATATACCTGTGGAATTTTGTAGATGCCCAGCATGGTTGAAATCTTGTTGGAGATTTCAGAGTCAGCCCCTTCAAGGACTGCTAACAGGTTATTCTGCCTTCCACAGATGTAGTTTGGAATATTCGGATGCCCAAACGATACTACGTCTACCATGGCCTCATAAGTCATTCTTGCATTGAAATAGTTCTCATAGATGCTGTAGCCCAGGGTGACATTGGGCAAGAGCCTTGGATTCTGGTTTATCTCATGAATGGCAAACAGGAAGGGAAGCATATACCAGTATCTCAAACCTCCTATACTGCAACCAAAATAGATCTCATGAGATTTGTATCCTGTATTCTATGAAAACTTTTAACAATTCTTGCATCATTTACTAAAATGGCCTTTCTATGAAATACATATCGCTACTTATAACTCTTAGAACTAGACTGCCAGTGACACTGATAGGAACTTTCTTCCCAATGCAAACAGCAGTATGAGAGGGATGTCTACTCACAAGTAAGGATGACGGGATTACAGAGGCCAAAGCATGGGAAAGCATACCTGTGAAACTGAGTGTTGGGGTTTGTGGATGGTATTTCATTTTGGATGGTACTCATTTTATTGCATAAGTTTTCATGAACAAGTCCCCACTTCATTAGAGGCTTATGCTAAATCCTTTGTTGGCTTTGCTGCCTGCAACACACTGATACCCCTCTGAAAGTTGCCAACAGAGAAGGCGTGTTCCCTAGTACAAAAATCCTCCCACGCATTCATTGGAAGATAAACTCCTATTTCCTCCTCTTTAAAATAGTCCAAAAAGATTAGCAGAATACTTCAATAATCAGTTCAGCTGGATAAACTGTTAAGGATAAACATTGCAGGCAAGCAAATGTTTCAAATATGAAATAATGACTTGGAGAAAATCTGGGAAATAGATCTTACAGTAAAACTAACTAATTATATTACTGTGCAGTAAAAACAAACAAGCAACCAAAACAAGTGGAACATGTTTCTTAATGATTGAATGTCTTTGATTAAATGTTGTAAAGTGAACTACTCCCATGTGTACAAATGTGTTTTAGGAAGGTATAATCCCCCTTAATTATAAAAGTCTCCTTTACATTGACCATGCAGTATATCTGTTGTTGATCTGATTATGATCTATGTTTAGTTTTTACTTCCACCTAGGGATGTCAGAGAAATCCACTGCAGATTCAAATCAGCAATCTGCAGCAGATTGGGACCACTTATCTCCACTCCAGGAGAACTGGAGGCAGAACGGCACTCGGATGCTTTTTGCCAGCCAGAGCTGTTCGCCTCCTCCCTGTCCCTGCTGATTGTTATGACTTTTCTAAAAAAAAAAAAAGTCTATGGACACATAGACTTAGATGCAAGATTCATGACTCTATTTGCATCTAAGTCTATGGGCGCATCCTGCCAATTGCCATTTTCTTTTTCTTAAAAGAAAAGTCATGGCAATTGGCAGGGACAGGGAGGAGGAGAACAGATCTGGCTGGCAGGAGGGAAGGTAAGGAGCCCCCAAGCCGGTTCCCCACCCCCGAATCCTCACAGACCGGAGTCACTCTGGAGGATTCCAGTGGGGAGGAATGGATCGCCTCCCCGCCCATGGATTCCCCACAGGAACAGATGGCGGGGAAGCCGTACACCCCCACATCCACCCTTAAAAGTCAAAGGGGGGGAAGGATGTTAATTTTTTCAATGGAAACCTGATTTAAAAAAAAAATAATAACCATGCAGAGTCTGAGCATGGGTAACCTCACATTGAAAACTCACTTAATCATGGCACCTTCATGAGCACAGGAATAAAAAGGAAGGATCCTGTGGCCCAGGCTGGCAGTGGCAGCTGTCCAAGGGTGCTTGATCCTGGCAACAATCCTGACTGCAGAATTCAAAATGAACGGCACACTCTGCAGCATCTGCAGTTGCAGGCAGTGCACTAACTGAATGTGGCCTGAGTAGCTGAGCATCCTCCCCAAGGACCTTTTCCCCAAAGCAAAACTGGCCACAACAGGGATGTGACTCTTCAGAGACAGACAGCAGGAAGGAGAGACTCACTGTCCCTGCCAAAAAGGGATGGCCGGAGAACATGAATTCACAGTCAGGCAACCCAGTACTTACAGGCGAAAGCTTGTCAAGGGAGGCTTGAAGAACCCATATGGCTCAAATGCAGTATTTTGTGTCGAAGTGATCCCACCAATCAGGTAGTCTCCTGGCCTGTAATAGTTGAAGGGGCTTCTTTGTTCACTGATAACGCTCAGTGGGCATCTTGTGTTCAGCATCCGACAGGAAACATGGGGCAGCAGAAAATGCAGCAGCAGCAGCAGCAGCATGCTGGAAATGCCTGCTGTAGTGTCTCTCTGCCTCCTGCCCCCACAAGCACACACAAACACCCTGTGACCGGTCTCAGAGCCAGCTAAGTAGAGGCCAGAGCATCTCTCAAGAGCACAGCTGCAGAGACTATGCAAATAGGGATGGAGTAAAGCCACAGCCTAAGATCTGAAGGGGATGATATGAAATCTCACACTGGCGTAGCCCCTGCCTTCCCTCAATCTCTCACCCCACAGGCGCTCAGTGGCTCAGGAGGTATTTATGCACCAGATTTTCAGGATTAATACATAAGGAATTACCATGTGTTGCTCCTGTTTTGAGATTTCTTACATTGTTTCCAAAGGTGCTATTCGGGGTGGGGGGGGGGAATCCCGTGAGCTTTGGTGAGAAGTAGAATAAATCACCACCATTTTGATAATTATACGGTGGGAAATATCACTCCTGCAACATCGTTGAATTTATGTGTGGCTCCATGGGAGCTGGAGAAAAACATGTTTGTGCCATTACCCAGAGTAGGTCTATTTCATGGGTCAGTGAGGGAACAGTTCAGCAAAGTTTGACTGACTGCTAGTCAAAAAAAGGATGCTTGATACATGAAAGTTTGTGATATTCAGGAGCCAGTTCTGGGAAAAACAAAGTGTTCCCAGCTGAACTCAGGAAAGACCAGCAGGTGCTTCATATAAGAAAGTTGGTTGGAAATATAACTGCTTACTGTACAATTGTTACAATGCTCAGCTTATGAAACAATTATTTCACGTGAAGTATTTTGAGAAGTACATAGAGCTCAAAAGACAGCTCAGGGTGAAATTAGTCCACTACCATCGAGCTAAACAGGAGAAGCAGGTGGCATGCTGTTTTCAAGGAAATGAGTTTCAGCAAAGCTGACAAAATACAAAGTTAATATATCACTCCAAATCATAACTGGGAATTTTGGAAAAATATTAACTCGAGGTTTGTTTATGTATTGGGCAAGATCTTCAGATTCTGGTTGACCTCATGAATGGCAAACTAGAAGGGTAGGATGTGCCAGCACCTTATATCTCCTATACTGCAACAAAATAGATGTCCTCAGATTTTCATCCAAACTTCCATGAAAACATATCAAATTTCTTGCCTCATTCATTAAAATGGCCTTTCTGGGAAATAGAAATCTCAACATTTTACTCTTAGAACTAAACTCCCAGTGACACCAATAGGAACTTTCTTCCCAATGCAAATAGCAGTATTAGGTGGTGGTGGTGGGTTGCTGGGACAATGACAATGGGTGAAAAGCTTACACCCCCCTCCTTGACCCTTTGTAGTCATGTGCCTAATTGTACACCCTCCCTGGCATGTATTTGCATCATTTACAATGTGGATGTGAGATGCAAAAAAACCCCCAGATATCTTGTCACATTTGGTTTGGCCCTCAGGCTACCACCAACTTGGGGCCCAGTGCAACATAACTGATCCCTGCCTCAGGAGCTCTGCAAATGTCATGATGCATAGACCTTGGCAAACAAAAGGCTGTGAACCACAAGGCCTGGGAAGATGTCCAGTCCAGTGCTGAAGCAGGCAGTGCAGAAGCTTCGAAGACTCAAGGTGAAATCCTAAACATACTTCGCAGGGAATAAGCCCTGTTGGGCACAGTGAAATCAATATTTGAGTTAGCATGCATAATGTAATTGCATTGCAGATCCAATGAAAATGTATCCTGAAGTGTTTCATGAGATGGCGGGCTGATTCTCCAGGAAGAGGGAGAATGTGAGAATGTAGAAGAGAGGAGGAGCATTCATCCTCCAAACTAGAAAGGAAGTATAGAAGAAAGGACTGGAAGACTCAGGTTCAAATCTGCACTCAGTCAAGAAGTTCACTGGTTGATGTTGGTCCAGCCATGCTCTCTAAGCCTAACCTACCCCACATGGTTGTTGTGAGGTAAAATATGGATAGAAGCCATGTACATTATCATAAACTGCCATAAAATAAAATATAGAAGTGTCAACAGGGCCCTGCGTGATTTAGGATATAATGCCAGGAAGGTTTTGGAGTTAGCTTCCCAATTGCAGCATGTGTAGGGAGAACACAGTTTGCACAAGGAGGGAAACCAATTTCCTGTCTTCCTTTCTTCTATATTTCTTTCTAGCTGGAGGCTGACTGCTCCTCCTGTCAGCTACGTTTTGATGTTTAACTAGCAAACATCCCCAAACTACCCCTCTTCCTGAAGAACCACCCCACCATCTCATAAAGCCTTCAAGATACAATTGTATTGGATCTTTAGTGCAATTATATTATGCACGCTAACTCAAATATTGATTTTACTGTACCAGTAGGGCCTATTCCCTGCCAAGTATGTTTTAGATTTTACCCTGAGTCTTCAAAGCTTCTGCACTGCCTTCTCCACCACTGGACTGGACAACTTCCCTGTCTTTGTGGTTCAGGGCCTTTGGCTTGCCAAGGGCTATGCATGACATTTGCAGAACTCCTGATGCAGGGATCAGTTTTGTTGCATCAGCCTCTTGGTCAGTGGTAGCCTGAGGGCCAAACCAAATATAAAAAGGTATCTATCTGGGGGCGGGGGTTGCATCTGACATCCACATCGTAAATGATGCAAATACATGCCAGGGAGGGTGTACAATTAGGCACATGACTCCAAAGGGTGGGGAAGGGGAGCATAACCCTTTCCCCCATTAACATTATCCCGACAAAGATTGCCCCTCTTACTGCTCTTTCCATTGGGAAGAAAGGTCCCATTAGTGTCTCTGGGAGTGTAATTCTAAGAGTAAAATGTTGAGATTTCTATTTCCTAAAAGGCCATTTTAATAAATGTAGGGATGTATGAAACCCTGCTTACCTGGCTCTGCCGGGTTCCGCTGGGGGGGGGGGAGGCAGTCCATCCCTCCCCCCAGAATCCTGGCCAGCCAGCTCTGCTCCGTGGGGATTCTGCAGAGCCGCCGGCCGGCTCCTCCAGCAGCTGTACATCCGGCTGCTGGCTAGCAGGGACGCAAATGGCGGTGGCCGTAGCCGCCGCCGTTTGCATCCCTGAATTCAGCTGTGATAGGCTACATAAAGACTTACATAGCCTATCAAGTCTGGGTTAAAAAAAAAACACACACATACGCAAATGGCGGCTATGGCCGCCACAATTTGCGTTCCTTATTTTTGGCCGTCTTAGTCTATGTAAATGTTTACATATACTAAGACGAAGACAAGAAAGGGGAACGCAAATAGCGTAGCATCTACGCTATTTGCGTTCCCCTTTATTTTTACCATCTTACTCTACGTAAATATTTAGGTAGACTAAGACGGCGAAAATAAGGGGGAACGCAAATAGCGTCCGCTACGCTATTTGCATTCCCCCTTATTTTCGCCGTCTTAGTCTATGTAAATATTTACTTAGACTAAGAGGGCCAAAAATAAGGAACGCAAATGGTGGCGGCTGTAGCCGCCGCCATTTGCGTACGCTTTTTTTTTTTTAACCCAGACATGATAGGCTATGTAAGTCTTTACATAGCCTATCATGAATAGGGGAAACAAAAAAAAAACAGACTGCAAATGGCGGCGGCAGCAGCCGTTCGGAAGACCAGCCACTGCCGCCACCGAAGCCGCCGCTGGAGCCGCTGCCATCTGGAACATCCACCTCAGGTAAGTCTCGTCACGGGGGGGATCCGCAGAGGGGGGCGGGGGGTGGCAGGCAAAAAAAAAAGAAAGCATATGCAAATGGCGGCAGCTATGGCCACCGCCATTTGCGTTCCTTATTTTTCACCGTCTTAGTCTACCTAAATATTTACGTAGACTAAGCCGAAGAAAAGAAAGGGGAACGCAAATAGCGTAGTGGGCGCTATTTGCGTTCCTTATTTTTTGCCATAATAGTAGGGATGGCGGAGAATTTCTCCCCGAATCTTCGGGGGGCCGAGCGCCAATGAATTCTGCCCCCCGAAATAGGCGGTGAAATTCCCATGGGCCGCCGCCATTTGCGTACGCGTTTCCCCCCCCCCAAAGTCACCCGTGATAGGCTACGTGACGATTTACGTAGCCTATCATGGCTGACTTTGGAAATCTAGCCGTGATAGGCTACGTAAATCGTAAATCGTGTGTGTTTTTGTTTTTGTTTACTTTTTTTTTCACGGCCTGGTAGACGGGGCACTTCTACCTGGCCTGAATTTCACTGGCGAGGAATGGGGCGCCTCCTCCCCCCTCGCCTGAACTTCGGGGGGAGAACCGAAGCGCCTCCCCCCCACCGCAAATCAAGCTTCGAGAACTGGTAAGGGACTTTCATCCATCCCTACGTAATAGTCTATGTAAATATTTACGTAGATTAAAATGGCAAAAAATAAGGAACGCAAATGGCTGCCGCTGTAGCCGCCACCATTTGCGTACACTTTTTTTTTTTTTACCCAGATGTGACAGGCTATGTAAGTCTTTATGTAGCCTATCACGTGTATGGCGGGGGGGAAACAGACTGCAAATGGCGGCAGCAGCAGCCGGTCGAAAGACCAGCTGCCGCCGCCGCCGCTGAAGCCGCTGCTGGAGCCACCGCTGTCTGAATCATCCGCCCCAGCTAAGTCTCATACTGGGGGGAATCCACAGGGGGCACGGGGGTGGTAGGCCATTCCTCGATGGATTTTGGGGGGCCGAATTCAATGGCATTCAGCCTCACCAATATCCATCGCAGAATTCTCTGACATCCCTGGTTGACCTACATTCCCAGCCATTGGAAGCTAATGCTGATCAGGAGTTTACACTAGGGATGTACGAAAGTTCTGCCACGGATCTCAGGGAGGCCGAATGCCAGCACATTCGGCCCCCCGAAATCGGTGGTGGAACGGCCCGCCACCCCACAGGACAAGACTTACCTTGGGCAGATCTTCCTGGTGGTGGCGGCTCCGGCGGCAGTGCGGCGACGGCAGCGGCCTATCTTCCGACCGGTTGCCGCCACCACCATTTCCAGGTTAAAAAAAATAAAAAAACAAAAAAAGGGAAAGGCTTTGTAAATCTTTACGTAGCCTATCACGGCTGACTTAAAAAAATAAATAAACGTGCGTACGCAAATGGTGGCGGCAATGGCCGCCGCCATTTCCATTCCTTATTTTGGCACGTCTTAGTCGACGTAAACATTTACGTCGACTAAGACGGCAAAAATAAGGGGAAAGCAAATAGCGTAGCATCTACTATGCTTCTATTAATGCAGCCCAAAAGAGCATTGCCCTTTTTTGCAGCCACATCACATGGTTGGGTCATATTCAGCTTGTGATCAACAACAATTCCAAGATCCTTCTCGCTTGTAGTGTGGTTGAGCCACGTATCCCCCGTCTTGTAACTGTGCATTTGGTTTCTTTTTCATAGGTGCAGAACTTGGCATTTATCCTTATTAAATGTCATTCTGTTGTTTTCTGCCCAGCACTCCAGTCTACCCAGATCACTTTGAATTTTGTTTCTGTCTTCCAAAGTATTAGCTATCCCACCCAATTTTGTGCCATCTGCAAATTTGATCAGCATTCCCTGCACCTCCTCCTCCAAGTCATTAATACAAACGTTGAAGAGCACTGGGCCCTGGACTGAGCCCTGCGGTACCCCACTCGTGACCTCTCCCCAGTTTGAGAAGGTCCCATTGATCAGCACTCTTTGAGTCCAATTCTGTAGCCAACTGTGGATCCACCGGATCGTTGTTTCATCTAGCCCACTTTGAGCTAGTTTACTCATCAGGATATCATGGGGCACTTTGTCGAAAGCTTTGCTGAAGTCGAGATCTATGATGTCTACAACATTCCCATGGTCTACAAGGGAGGTTACTTGATCAAAAAATGAGATCAGATTTGTCTGGCAGGACTTGTTTTTGACAAATTAATTAATAAATAAACCCCACTGTGTTCAGTCAGTGTGGCTTTTCTAGATAATGTGTATTGCAATTTGCAGCCCGAGAGATGTTTAGCTTTTCTTTCTTCCCTTAATGAGAACCTCAGGTCAGTGGCAGATTCAGGAGAGACAAAAGGAAAGTACTTTTCACTTCAAAAAAATCCTGAACCAGGGATTAGTGATAGTGACCTCCTTATTGTCACCTTGAACATCTTCTAATTAGGGTCTCTAATCCCCTGCCTGGCTGACAGTTTTTTTTTACCTTTTGTTTTCATTTCTGAGAACAGCACTTTTTACCTGTGCCTAACACAAAAACTATTGGGCCACAATGTCTGACGTTTGGCAGGTTCAGTCACCTGCATTCGGGCTGCCAGGTCTCCAAATGTCATGTATTTATCATCAATTTTTTTTTAAAAAAAATGTTATGGTCATTTCTGTTTTCCAGTGCAACTCAACGGGAAAATGTAACATCTGAATAATTCATATATCATAGAATCATAGAATAAAAGGGTTGGAAGGGGTCTATAAGACCATCGAATTCAATCCCCTGCTCAGTGCAGGAATCCAAGTCAGAGCATTCCTGAAAGATGGCTGTTCAACCTCATCTGGAATGCCTCCAGTGTGGGAAAGCCCACTATTTTTCTACATCATTGGTTCCATTGACACAGTACTCCAGATGTGGCCTAACCAGTGCTGAGTAGAGGGGAACTAGTACTTATTGGGATTCTATGCTTCTATTCATGCAGCACAAAATAACATTTGCCTTTTTTACATCCACATGACATTGTTGGTTCAGCTTGTGATCTACAACAATTCCAAGATCCTTCTTGCTTGTAGCATTGCTGAGCCAAGTATCACCCATGTTGTGACTGTGCATTTGGTTTCTTTTTCATAGGTACTTGGCATTTATCCCTATTAAATTTCATTCTGTTGTTTTCTGCCCAGCGCTTCCATCTATCAAGATCACTTTGCATTTTGTTTCTGTCTTCGAAGGTATTCCCATCCCGCCCAACTTTGTGTCATCTGCAAATGTGATCAGCATTCCATGCACGTCCTCCTCAAAGTCATTAGTAAAATTGTTGAAGAGCACTGGGCCCAGGACTGAGTCCTGCGGTACCCCACTCATTACCTCTCCCCAGTTAGAAAAGATCCCATTGATAAGCGCTCTTTGAGTCTGATTCTGTAGCCAACTGTGGATCCACCGGATCATTGTTCCATCTAGCCCACTTTGACCTGGTTTGCTCATCAGGACATCATGGGGCACTTTGTCGAAACCTTTGCTGAAGTATAAGTATATTATGTCCACAGCATTCCCAGGGTCCACAAGGGGGGTAACCTGATCAAAAAATGAGAGGAGATTTAGTTTGGCAGGATTAGTCTGACAAATCCATCTTGGCTTTGAGTAATCAGTGCGTTGTTTTCAAGGTGCTTACAGATGGATTGCTTGATAATCTGCTTCAGAATATTCCCAGGGACTGATGGCAGACCAACAGGTCTGTAGTTCCCAGGTTCCTCCTTTTTACCCTTTTTGAAGATAGGGACATCATTAGCCCTCTTCCAGTCATCTGGCACTTCACCTCCATGATTTCTCAAAGATAATAGACAGTGGTTCTGACAGTTCTTCTGCCAGTTCCTTTATTACTCTAGGATGCAGTTTATCTGGCCCTGGAGATTTTAACTCATTCAAAGTAATTAAGTGTTCCTTGACCATATGCCTATCAATCTCAAGCTGCAATCCTGCGCCTTCAGCTTGTTCTTCGCCTTTGTCAGGGGGCTCATAGACCCTCTTTCGGGAGAAGACTGAGCAGAATTAGGAACTGAGTACCTCTGCCTTTTCTTTGTCATCTGTCATCATTTTGCCATCCTTATTTAAAATTGAACTGCCATTTCTTTCCTCTGTCTTTTTCTCTGAACTTATCTGAAGAAAGCTTTGTTGCTTTTAGCATCCCTTGCTAACCTCAGCTCGTTCTCAGCTTTAGCCTTCCTGAAACCATTCCTGCAATTCTGTGCTACCTGCCTGTACTCTTCCTTTGTTGCTTGGACTTCCTTCCACTTCCTGTATGTGTCCTTTTTTGTTTTCAGGTCATCCCTAATCTTTTTGTGAAGCCACATTGGCTTCTTCTGTTGTCTTCCACCTTTTTTTCTTGTTGGAATTGTTTGTAATTGTTCCTTTAGAATTTCCTCTTTGAAAAACTCCCACCCATCTTGGACTCCTTTTCTCATTAGAGTTGTTTGCCATGGGACCTTACTTATCTTTGTTCTGAATTCATTAAAATTGGGTTTCCTAAAATCTAGGGGTTTACCAAACCCCGCTTACCTGGCTCTGCCGGGTTCCGCTGGGGGGGGGAGGTGCTCCGTCCCTCCCCCTGGAATCCTCACCGGCCAGCTCCGCTCCATGGCCAAGCTGCACAGCCGCCAGCTGGCTCCAGCCACCCACAGCCAGACATCTGGCTGCTGAGCAGCCCTGCAGGGACGCAAATGGCAGCTGTCATAGCCGCCGTCATTTGCGTCCCTTTCTTTCATCCTGATAGGCTACGTAAACATTTATGTAGCCTATCTTGGCAGGGGGAAAACCCAAGTGTACACCAATGTAGTCTATCATGGCGGGGGGGGGGAAACCCAACATACGCAAATGGCGGCAGCTACCGCCATTTGCATACGCTCGGGTTCCCCCCCCCCGCTGTGATAGGCTACGTAAGTATTTATGTAGCCTATCACAACTGAAGAGGAGCAAGTGAATGGCAGCCACAGGATGGCCGCCATTCGCACAGCAGCGCGGACGGGAGCAGCTAAGTGCTCCATTTCGCATGCCATTTGTGGGGTGGGGGCGGCGGGCACTTCATCCCACGGGCCTTTTGTGGGTTGGGGGGGCAGGGGCTTTGTTGCGCGACAGGTTTTGGGGGGCCAAATGCACTGGCATTTGGCCACACCGAGATCCATCGTGGAATTCTCTGACATCCCTACTAAAATGCAGGGTAGGCTTTGGCTGCACTCGGCTTTTGCTTCCTTTGGAACCAAGAACTCAAGTATAACATGGTCACTTTCCCTCAGAGTTCCCATAATTGCTAAGTCATCTCTGTTGGTTAGGATCAAGTCAAGAATCGCCGATCCTCTAGTTCCTTCCTCCACATTCTGTAGGAGGAATTTATCAGGAACACAAGACAGGAATTTCTTGGAGAGGCCATGTTTTGCAGAATTTTTTCCCTACAAATATTGGGGAAATTGAAGTCCCCCTTTACAACCAAATCATGCTTCCTTGAAACATTGGCTATTTGCTTTTCAAAAGTTTCATCCTCCTCTTCTCCTTGATTGGGTGGCCAGATTCTGACCACCATGTTCCTTTTATTCTTTGCTCCATTTATTTTAACGCTGATGCTCTCGATGGAGCTTCTAAGCTCATCCTCCTGTATTTCTGTGCTGACAGATACATGTATTTTTCACATATAGTGCAACCCCCCCTCCCTTTCTGTTCCTTCTATTCTTTTTGGACAGGTTATATCCTTCAATTGCTGTATTCCAGTCATGGATGTCATCCCACCAAGTTTCAGTTACACCTATCAAGTCATAATTTCTCTCCTGCATTAAGAGTTCAAGTTCATTCTGTTTGTTTGCCACACTCTAGGCATTAGTATATAGGCATCAAAGACCATGTGCTTCATAGTCTGGCTTTCTTCCTACATGTTTGTGAAGCCTATTGTGGTGCATGAGCCTTCGTCCATTGTTAGCCCGACCTATACATCTCCCTGCCCTGTAGGATTCAGTTTAAAGCCCTCCTGATGAAGTTCTTCATGCTGTGACCAAACACATTCTTCCCAGCCCTTGTGAGGTGCAACCCATGCCTTGCCAACTGTCCATTTCCCAGGAAGTAAATCCCATGATCCCATAATCCAAATCTCTTATGTCAGCACCACCTTCATAGTCAGTCATTCACCTGGAGTATTTTACTTTCCCTTTCTATCCCTCTTCTAACTACTGGAAGGATGTTTGAGAAAACTATCTGGGCCCCAATGTTCTTGAGTTTCCTGCCCAAAGCTTCAAAGTCTGACGTGATTTCTTCATAGCTCCACTTGACAGTATCATTTCTTCCTAGATGGAAGAGAAGAAAGAGATACATGTCAGTGGGCTTTATTAGTATAGGCAACCCTTCAGTCACATCTCTAATCCATTCCCCCGGGAGACAGGTTACTTGACGAGTCCATGGATCTTTGTGACATACTTAGGTTTCAATCCCACACAGCAAGGAGTCTCCCTCAACTACTACTCTTCTCTTCCTGTTGTTGTAGGCTGTGGTTTCTTTGTCTGTGCTTGACTGACCTTCAGGCTCTTGCTCAGTCTCATGCAGATTCCCCTGTAATTCTTCCTCTGAAGGCTGTCCTCTCGTCTCATCCTCAAGTACCTAAAAACACTTCCATAGCTCCACTGCTTGCACTGGTGCAGAGTGGCTTCTAGTTCTTCTGCTCCTAACCATCATCCTTTTCCAAGGAATATCCTCTGCTTCATTTTTCCTTGCTCAGCATTTTCCTCTTCTGCCTCAGCTTGCTGTTGCTCTTCTAGCTTCTGTACTTCACTTTGCTGCTGTATCTTGCTTTGGATCTGGAGTCTGAAGCTGGTTAGGTCAGGTCTAAATCAGTCTGAAGCAGATTGGGACTGATTTGGAAGCTCCATATCAGCCTCTGATGTGGGTTGGGGGGCCCATGCAGAGCCCAGAAAGGAATATCCTAAAATAATTGAGTTGGTGGAGTCTTCAACATAATGCACCAGAGCTCCCCTTGTGTGCTTTTGTGACACTTTCAGTCTCTCTTCTACTGCCTGCTTTACACTTCGGAAAGCCAATACTTAAAGACAGTGTCATGTGCAGTTCGGCCCAATACTGTCTCCTCCTGTTGGCAGGAACTGGTAGGGGTGTCAGACAGATCCGCTGCGGATTCAAATGAGGCCAGATTCTTTGGAATCTGGCCTCTGGTATCCGCAGCGGTTCGGGATCACTTACCTCCACTCCAGGAGGACTGGAGGTGGAACAGCACTAGGCTGCTTCTTGCCAGCCAGAGCCCTTCACCTCCTCCCTGCCAATTGCCATGTCTTAAAAAAAAAGGCAATCAGCAGGATGTGCCCATAGACTTAGATGCAAATACAGCCATGAATCTTGTGTCTAAGTCTATGTGTCTGTAGGCTTATATACAAGATTCACCACTCTATTTTGCATATAAGTCTATGGGCACATCCTGCCCGTCACCAATTTTTTTAATGCACATCTAATCATGAAACCAAAAGACTGCATATGATGTAAGTGCACTTATTTTGTAGAGCATGTTGGTAATAAAAACCAATGTACCTGCCTTGGGCGTGAACTTCATGTGTATACTATCTTGATAAATGAATCTCTCTTCTTTCCAAATGCATTGCAAAAAGAAACTTTCTATTTTGACAAATGACTGGCTGGGCGATGCTGAAAGTTGTCCAGCACATCTTGGGGGTGCCAGGATAGGGAAGGCCAATTTAGAGTGTGTGTGTTAGAGGACGTGGCCCACATCAACTTCAGCATTAAGGAAGAGTTTGAAAATCCAGGGGCCAATAGACATGGAAATTATATGAGAAGCACTCTCATCTTATATCTGGATTTCCATGAAACCACTTTTGGTCCGTAAGGTGGAAACGAAGTAAGAAAAGCAGAGTATACACTACCGGGAGACCCAGGTTCACATGTCACACACTTCAAACCACCATACTTGGGAGTTGGGTGGGTTGAGTCCAGACAGTAGAACTGAAATCATCAATGTGTAGGTGCTGCTGAGTGAAAGGAAGTGGCTTGTTCCCCACCACTGTCCACGCTCCCCTGGCCCAGGGAAGTGTATTTATTATTTTATTTATTGCATTTATATCCCTCCTTTTTCCCTCTTGCAAGGAACCCAAGGCGGCTTTACATTAACCTCCTCCTCCTGTCCATTTTATCCTTACAACAACAACCCTGTGAGGTAGGTTGGACTGAGTGTGATTGGGCCAAAGTCACCCAGTGAGCTTCCATGGCCAAGTGGGGACTAGAACCCAGATCTCCCAGCTCCCAGTCCAACACTTTCACCACTACACCATGCTGGCTACCTGTAGTTTGTTCCACACCTCCCCCCTCCCCTCCCCCATTGTGATATTGTGAAAGATTAAAAGAGACTGCACTATTATGAATGGAGGAAACAGTCTGTATACTGTGAATGGGAAAACAGAACTACTGCGATATAGTGAACAGATGAAACAGTGCAAAATAGTGCTAAGTGGGAAAGGCAGCCTGTGTCTAAAGGCGTCCTGCTGTGAATGGGGAAAATGAGGGAACGGGGTGGGGGAAGGGGTTGTCCCACTCCTTGACCATTTCACTGCCTGATCTGAGGGGCACACCCAGGATTTCATTCAGGGGGATGAGGCACACTGCAGCAGAACCTCACAGAAGCTGTGTTTAAAGGAAGAAGACACACTACAAGGACTTTTGAAAAATGCATCTTTTCCACAGGGAAGCTGTGGGGTTGCTGCAGATTGGTGACAATGGCATGTGTCACAAGTGACCGTGATGTGCTCTCATTTTACACTAAATCATCTGTGTAGATCAGCCCCAGGAGAACATAAGTCTGCTTGGTCCTGAGTTGGCCTTTCTGTGTGCTAGAAGTGAGATACAAGTGGGAATTGGATCACTTGCAGCTTCCTCTCCAGCTCAAAGCCTGATATTGAAGAGAGGTAGCAGAACAATCAGAACACACATGCATGTAAAAGACGCAAAACAGGTGTCCTGAGATCAGCAAGGGACAAGTGCAGTTGTGGCAGGAGTGGGAAGTTTAGCTATTGGGAAGTTTCCTTACACAGTTCTTATGCACTGGACCAGGCCTCTTTGGGGTGTGGTTGGATCTCCTTTTCTGCATGCTTTTCAGTAGACGCTGGAGAGCTGTATAGTAGGAATGCTGTAGCTTCATCATCCATGGGAGAGTCTAGATTGAACAGCAGGTTGGACTAGATGATCTTAAAGTTCTCTTCCAACTCTGTAATTCTCTAATCATACAAAGGAGAGTCCTGGAAAATGTACTATCTGGTTGGAAGCTAGACTTTTCTGTCACATAACACACACCCTCCTCTTCCTTGCCCCTTACCTTACATGGGGAGCTGGAGGAAATGCTATGCTTTCAAAGAGATGGTCTGGGTCTGTGAGGGTTTCCTGGGAACTCCAAGGTTCTCCCATGTTCTGGGATGAGTCCAATTCGATTTTGGTTGCCTCAGGGGACACCTCCTTCACTTTGGGAGAGCCCCAGATACCTCCAAAGCAGCCTGTGTTGGCTCCGGAGTCATCCAACATTGCCAGCAGTAGTGCAATCAGCTCAGGACCTCAGGACGAGCATCCAAGGGCCTCCAGAAAAGCCCCCCTTCCCAAATGACTACCCAGAGATCAGCAGGTGATGGGAACAGCAGCACACACCCATCTTGGGGCTGCTACTATTCACTGCAGCACATTTTATTATGGAGAGCGATAAAGATATCGAGAGAGACATGGATAGAGATTCTCACTTTATTGTTTTAAGCGTATATTATCCTTCCCTTTCTTTTCTTTTTACACCCATCTCATGCATATTCCCCAGTAATTGTGCTTAGCATTGGGGTGGATGAAACAAAATCCATTTTGTTCCTGTAGTTATAACAGTGCTATGATTTAATTAAGTGAGCTCAACGTATGAAACTGTGCAATCTCAGAGCATTTCTTCATTTCTTTTTTTAAAATCGCTTTTGGCAAACAGGCTTCTTGGGGTGGGTGGGAGGTGTCCAACATCTCAAGAATGTCGAAGCAGCTCTAAAGCATGGAGCAGTGGTGGCGGATGGGAAGAAGAGCGATGTTAGTTGTGTGCTTCAAAGCTGAAGGAAGACACCAGGCCATCTGAAGATTGGGGGCCCATAGGACTGGGAAGCCCATGATCTAAGATTAACAACCTGCCACTCTGGCTGCTCAGGCCCCATTGGCCCTGGTAGGGCCCATTGGTGATGCCCCCCTCCCCTCTTTTTTTTCCTGTGTCAGCATTCAAGGCAGAGCCACCATTTCAATTTCTCACAATGCCTCTGAACTAACATCATTGTGCAGTATTGTGGGTAATTCCAAGGCCCAGCTCCCTAACCGGGCAATAAACTTTGCTAATGTTCTTTCAGCCGCAACTCCTTTTGTCTCACCTGGTGCTTACATTGTGCCAGGTGCCTTTTCTGCTGTGGCACCCTGGGTGTGGAATCAGCTCCCCAAAAAGGGTCACCTGGCACCTATGTGGTACTTCTTTCAGCACCAGGAGAAGACTTCTTCATTTTCCCAGCCATTTAGCACTCTTTTGGCTCTGCTGATTGAAATCTGTATTTTAAATCTCTGCACTGCTGCTAGGTTTTATTCTGGTTGCCCTTCTATATTATCGTTTGAAACTTTTAAACATTTATATTGTATTTTATCACCTTGTTTTTTATGGCTTTAATTATGAACTGCTCAGAGTGCTTTGGCTATTGGGCAGTATAGAAATGAAATAAATAAACAAACAGTACCTTCATCCATGTCTACCATGAAATTAAACATTCCCCTAATTTTAATTTAAATATTTACACAGATTCTAAAAATAGATCAATCCAAATTTGCAGTCCTGAGGGATTGCTGCTCAAGAGACAGAGCCTTCTGTCTATCCTATGTCCATCTCTTCCTCCTTCTCTTTACATTTTCTGCTGGACGAGCCTCTTGGCACATCTAGCTGACTTACAGCTTCTTCACGCAGGGCTTCTATCATGTGATCAAGATTGGTCCTTTGAAGGTCCTTTAAATGACATTGTCAACCTCCAGGGCCCTTTCTGTGTTTTGTTACCTTTATCTCACTTTTAAAATGATCAGCGATAATAGGAGAGCAACAGCAAGCTGAGGCAGAAGAGCAAAATGCTGCGGTGATGAAAAATACAGTAGAGGATACTCCTTGGAAAAGGATGAGAGTTAGGAGCAGAAAAACTAGAAGCAACTCTGCACCAGTGGAAGCAGTGGAGCTATGGAACTGTTTGCAGTTACTTAAGGATGAGACTGGAGGACAGCCTGCAGAGGAAGAATTACAGAGAAACCTGCCTGAGAGTGAGCAAGAGGTTGAAGGTCAGTCGAGCAGAGGCAATGAAACCACAGCCTACAACAATGAGAAGAGTCGTAGTAGTAGGAGATTCATTGCTGCATGGGATCGAAACCCAAGTATGTTGCGAAGACCCTACGCACCAGGTATGCTGTCTCCTGGGAGGATCGATTAGAGACATGACTGAAGGGTTGCCTGCACTCATCAAGCCCACTGAGAGGTATCAGAATATGTGACCAGAATGCTGCTATAAATGACTACATTTTAGAGAAACAACACCCTTCCAAATTTTATGTCAAACCAGAGCAGTGGGTGTTGATGCAAGACCTGGTTGACATATTAAAAGTATATGATGAATGCACAACACTACTGAGTGCAAACTGTGCTACACTGGGCCAAGTTCTACCTGTGCTGAAGATCATACAGAGAGTGCTGAGAAAATGCTGTGCTGGGCTTTGTAAGCACACCAGTACTGAAGACAGTCAAGTCCCCAATTCTGCATTTAGGCTTGCTGAATTACTTCTACAGGAGATGGGCACCAACAAACACATCACTTTGATGAGGAGGGATATGAAATACATTGCTGCATTGCGGTTCAGGGATAGCACAATGAGGGAGGTGCAGCAAAGCCAGAACCCTGACTTCCAAAGTCTAAAAACCTATTTAACAGAGAAAATCATAGACTGCTACAAAAGAGGTGTTCTGGATGAGAAGGAGCTGGGGAAGAGAGGCTAGTATGACTACTACCTCCCCTGAAGATAATATCTGCAGCAGCAACATCACGATGGGTGATGACACTACAGCAGCTGCACCACCACAACATACAGGGACATCTCGTGGAAAGTTCTACTTGTACTCCTCCTTGGCAGTGGAACTGGGAGTCACTGTGCAGGAGAACCATACAGAAAGAGCCAGGAAAGAATCTGCTTATGATGTGGCTATCCAGGAACTGGAAGCTTATGCCAGAGGCAGTTTCTCAGTAACGCACAGCAGACCAGAGAGTGATTCTGTCCTGTACTGGGACACAAAATGTGGAGTTTGGCCAAACCTGACCAAAGTTGCCATTTGGCATCTATTTTGCCCTCCCTCGAGTGTGTCCTCCTAAAGGTTTTTCTCTACCAGTGGGAACATTGTCACCACTAGGGGTGGACGAAAGTCGCTTACCTGTCGTCGAAGGCCGTTCGCGGTGGGGGGGAGCGCTTCGCTGCTCCCCCCGCGAAGTTCAGGCCGGGGGGAGGAGGCTTCCCGCCTCGCCCGGCCGAAATTCAGGCCGGGGAGGAGGCGCGTCGCCTCGCCCGGCCGCGAACACGAAAGTAAACAAACAAACAAAAAACGCCCCCTGATAGGCTACGTGATGATTCACGTAGCCTATCACGGCTAGATCTGCAAAGTCAGCCGTGATAGGCTACGTGAATCGTCACGTAGCCTATCACGGGTGACTTTAAAAAAAAAAAAAAAAAGCGCGTACGCGAATGGCGGCCCCCATAGGGAGCCGCCATTCGCGTTCCTTATTTAGTGGCTGTCGTCTACGTAAATGTTTACGTAGACTACGGCGAAAATAAGGGCAACGCTATTTGCGTTGCCCTTATTTTCGCCGTAGTCTACGTAAACATTTACGTAGACTACAGCCACCAAATAAGGAATGGGAATGGCGGCTCCCTATGGGGGCCGCCATTATCCGTACACACTTTTTTTTTTTTTTTTTAAGTCACCCGGGATAGGCTACGTGACGATTCACATAGCCTATCACAGGTGACTTGGCAAATCTAGCCGTGATAGGCTACGTGAATCGTCACGTAGCCTATCAGGGGACGTGTTTTTTTTTTTTTCTTTCATTGCAATGGTGGGGGCGGCAGCCGGTCGAAAGACCGGCTGCCGCTCCCGCCCCGCTCGAACACTGGACGAACCGCCAGCCGGACCCGCCGCCAGGAGGGACATTCAGGGAAGGTAAGTCCCGTCCCGGGGGGGGCGGGGGGCGGGGGGGTGGAGGATTTCTCACCGAAACTTGTTCGGGGGGCCGAACGCGTTGGCGCTCGGCCCCCCGAAGTTTCGGGGAGAAATTATCCGCCATCCCTAGTCACCACCCGCCGAAGCAGACTCACACCAGCACATGTCTCCACCCTCGCCTTCATATGCTCCAACAGGGGATGGATTCCTAAGCTGCACCTCCCCCCACCAGCACCTGAAACTGTCAGGATAATAGAGCAGTCATCAAGTGACGAGGAGGACCCCGTGGATGATGATACGGCCGGGAATGTGACTCCCAAGTTCTGAGGAGCAATGATGCAGATTCATGTGTGTGCTTGCGATTGTGTGTGACCCGAATTTCCTGCACATTTTCAATTGGTAGAGAAAAAAACATTTCTAAATGTGCATGAAGAGGCAACTCACAGAGTGGTGGTTGTACCACCAGCAGCAGACACATTCCACCGTAGCCAACCTGTTCTTGTTTTGTGCAATCAAGCAGTTCCTTTCTGGCCTGGGCTCTGCTCCAAAGCAGTGGCAATATTAGCCGTGCTTTGCACAACTCACACCGATATGCAGAGCCCAGTTGTGCTGCCTGCCTGTGCCTGGCGGCCTCTAGTGAAGCGGCTGGGCCAAAGCCGAAAGGACACTCAGCTGTGGATGTGTCTGGCAGTGAAAAGAAAATCCGATGCTGTAAAGAACAATATTGTTTAGGAACCTGGAATGTCAGATCAATGAATCAAGGTAAGCTGGAGGTGGTCAAACATGAGATGGCAAGATTGAACATCGACATCTTGGGAATCAGCGAACTAAAATGGACAGGCATGGGCGAATGTAATTCAGGTGACCATCATATCTACTATTGTGGGCAAGAATCCCTTAGAAGAAATGGAGTAGCACTCATAGTCAACAAAAGGGTGGGAAAAGCAGTCCTGGGGTACAATCTTAAAAATGATAGAATGATCTCAGTACGAATCCAAGGCAAACCATTCAACATCACAGTAATTCAAGTCTATGCCCCAACCACTGAGGCCGAAGAAGCTGAGGTTGATCGGTTCTATGAAGACCTACAACACCTTCTAGAACTAACACCAAAAAAAGATGTCCTCTTCATCATAGGGGATTGGAATGCTAAAGTAGGAAGTCAAGAAATCACCGGGATAACAGGCAGGCATGGCCTTGGTGTACAAAATGAAGCAGGACAAAAGCTAATAGAGTTTTACCAAGAGAACATGGTGATCATAGCAAACACTCTTTTCCAACAGCACAAGAGGCGACTCTACACATGGACGTCACCAGATGGTCAATATCGAAATCAGATTGATTATGTCCTTTGCAGCCAAAGATGGAGAAGCTCCATACAGTCAGTCAAAACAAGACCTGGAGCTGACTGTGGCTCAGATCATGAGCTGCTTCTTGCAAACTTTCGGCTTAAATTGAAGAACGTCGGGAAAACCACTAAACCGTTCAGGTATGACCTAAATCATATCCCTGATGAATATACAGTGGAGGTGAGGAATAGATTTCAGGGATTAGACCTGATAGACAGAGTGCCTGAGGAACTATGGATGGAGGTCCGTAACATTGTTCAGGAGGCAGCAACGAAATCCATCCCAAAGAAAAAGAAATGCAAGAAAGCCAAGTGGCTTTCTGATGAGGCTTTACAAGTAGCTGAGGAAAGAAGGGAAGCGAAAAGCAATGGAGAAAGGGGAAGATATACCCAACTGAATGCAGAGTTCCAGAGAATAGCAAGGAGAGACAAGAAGGCCTTCTTAAATGAACAATGCAAAGAAATCGAGGAAAACAACAGAATGGGAAAGACTAGAGATCTCTTCAAGAAAATTGGAGATCTCAAGGGAACGTTTTGTGCAAAGATGGGCATGATAAAGGACAAAGAAGGCAGGGACCTAACAGAAGCAGATGAGATTAAGAAGAGGTGGCAAGAATACACAGAAGAACTATACAGGAAAGATCTGAATGTCCCTGATAGCCATGATAGTGCGGTCACTGAACTTGAGCCGGACATCCTCGAGAGTGAAGTCAAGTGGGCCTTAGGAAGCATTAGTAACAACAAAGCTAGCGGAGATGACAGTATTCCAGCCGAGCTATTTAAAATCCTAAAAGATGATGCTGTTAAAGTGCTGCATTCAATATGCCAACAAATCTGGAACACTCAACAGTGGCCACAAGACTGGAAAAGGTCAGTTTACATTCCAATTCCAAAGAAGGGCAACGCCAAAGAGTGTTCAAACTACCGCACAATTGCGCTCATTTCACATGCCAGCAAGGTGATGCTCAAAATCCTACAAGCTAGGCTTCAGCAGTATGCGAACCGAGAACTACCGGAAGTACAAGCTGGGTTTCGAAGAGGCAGAGGAACTAGAGATCAAATCGCCAACATTCGCTGCATCATGGAGAAAGCAAGAGAATTCCAGAAAAACGTCTATTTCTGCTTCATTGACTACGCTAAAGCCTTTGATTGTGTGGATCACAACAAACTGTGGCAAATTCTTAAAGTGATGGGAGTACCAGACCACCTTACCTGTCTCATGAGAAACCTGTACGAGGGTCAAGAAGCAACAGTAAGAACCAGACATGGAACAACCGATTGGTTCAAAATTGGGAAAGGAGTACGACAAGGCTGCATATTGTCACCCTGCTTATTTAACTTATATGCAGAGTACATCATGAGAAATGCCGGGCTGGATGAATCAGAGGTCGGAATTAAGATTGCTGGGAGAATTATCAACAACCTCTGATATGCAGACGATACCACCCTAATGGCAGAAAGCGAAGAGGATCTCAAGAGCCTCTTGTTGAGGGTGAAAGAGGAGAGTGCAAAAGCTGGTTTGAAACTCAACATTAAAAAAACTAAGATCATGGCATGTGGCCCCATCACGTCCTGGCATATAGAAGGGGAAGAGATGGAAGCAGTGACAGATTTTATTTTCTTGGGCTCCAAGATCACCGCAGACGGTGACTGTAGCCATGAAATTAAAAGACGCTTGCTCCTTGGGAGGAAAGCTATGGCAAACCTAGACAGCATAGTAAGAAGCAGAGACATCACCTTGCCGACAAAGGTTCGTCTAATCAAAGCTATGGTTTTCCCAGTAGTAATGTATGGCTGTGAGAGCTGGACTATAAGGAAGGCTGAGCGCCAAAGAATTGATGCTTTCGAACTGTGGTGCTGGAGAAGACTCTTATGAGTCCCCTGGACTGCAAGGAGGTCAAATCAGTCCATCCTCAAGGAAATCAACCCTGAGTGCTCATTGGAAGGACAGATACTGAAGCTGAAGCTCCAATATTTTGGCCACCTAATGCGAAGAGAAAACTCCCTGGAAAAGACCCTGATGCTGGGAAAGACTGAAGGCAAAAGGAGAAGGGGACGGCAGAGGATGAGATGGCTAGATAGCATCACGGATGCAATGAATATGAACTTGAGCACGCTCCGGGAGAGAGCGCAGGACAGGAAGGCCTGGCGTGCTATGTCCATGGGGTCACGAAGAGTCGGACACGACTGAACAACAACAACAGCATTCTTGTTGTTGCGATTTGGGGAACAGTAAGCAAACACAGAGATCAATATGGAGAAGCAAATTGTTTGCTGACTTTCCCTTTTACATGTGCTTCAGACATTAGTAAAATGGGGAAAGTATTAGTAGTGCATCTCAGAAAATACTGTGGAAATTGAAGATATTCATGTTTTCATGGCTTGGCAATTGTGCAAAATGATCTAGATTTGTTGTGGTGAAACTCTTAATTAGGAACAAGCAGCAGCTTCATTCACAAACCACTATTAGTACAGTACACTTCAAGGAGAGGAGTGGCACTGGACTCCTGTCCTGAGCCAGCACCATAATATTATTTTGTGAATGAAGCTACTGGTTTTTTTTTTCCACCAAGGGATTTTCACATTTATGGTACACACACACACACACACACACACACACATGTATCCATACACATATGTCAGACGCTATCTTGTGTATAAGCATTTTCCAATGTTTAGAATGATCCTAATGCTTTCAAGTCTTTCCACTAATGCCAAAAAGTACACTTTTTGAAAGTGATGCACTGAAGGTCTTCCTTTTGCTTTCCTTTTGAAGAGCTGTGTCAGTGTGTGGGCACATCACGTCACAGACTCCGGTGTTGGTTCATGTTAGTTCTTTTGGAAACAATTTAAGAATAAAATACTATCTCTTGACTTGAACCAAAACTGTGTTTACTTTTTTTTAAGGGCTTAAAGAATTTTAAAGGTAGCACAGGCAGAAGTAACGAAACTCAGATGGCATTACACACAAAAACAATGGCACAGATGACATTAAACACAAAAACAATGGTAATCTTGTCAGCTGCAGGCCTCAGTGTTGGAGATGTAATGCCTCCTCGATGGTTGGAACCCTTCTTTGAAGATCATTACCTGTGTAGAAAGAGAAGAATAAACCACAATAGTAATATGCATCTTGCAGGCAGTGTTGTTAGCTCAGCTATCATTGTCTATGTAGTACTTACAGGTCCTATTTAACCACTGGACATCCCCCAGCAGACGCCTGAGGAGTACCAGGGGAGGCATCGTTTCATCAACTGTGGAAGGGTGGTCTTCCACTGCAGATGCTCCTCCTGTTGGCTGAAGGCAAAAGGAGAAGGGGACGGCAGAGGATGAGATGGCTAGATAGCATCACGGATGCAATGAATATGAACTTGAGCACGCTCCGGGAGAGAGCGCAGGACAGGAAGGCCTGGCGTGCTATGGTCCATGGGGTCACGAAGAGTCGGACATGACTGAACGACTGAACAACAACAACAGTACGTATGGCCAATATTGCTAGGGAAGTTAGAGAATTCCGCCACAGATCCCAGGGGGCCCGAATTCCAGTGATTTCAGCCCCCAGAATCCATGGCGGAACGGAGCCCCCTGCCCCTCCACCCCGCTGCGGCTCCAGCTTCGGCTTCAACTCCGGTGGTGGCGGTGACGGCGGCTCCAGCCATTGCCAGGCTGTTGCGGCCACAAATGGCGGCCATCATAGCAGCCGCCATTTGCGTCCCTATGCCGGCCCCGTGTTAGGCTATGTATATATTTATGTAGCCTATCACAGCTAACGCAGGGACGCAAATGGCATCCCCTATGCCATTTGCATTCCCATTTTAGCCGTGATAGGCTACGTAAATATTTACATAGCCTATCACGGCTAAAGCGGGAAGGCAAATGGCATAGGGGAAGCCATTTAAGTTCCCACTTTAGCTGTGATAGGCCACGTAAATATTTACGTGGCCTATCACAGGCTACCATAGGGACACAAATGGCATCCCCTACTCAGGACAGCATTTGTGTCTGCACCAGCCTGGCAGCAGCTGGAGGCCCTGCTGCGGGTTGGCCCGGCTGGTGGCTCTGCAGCCTCGCCATGGAGCAGAGCCAGCCGGGCAGGATTCTGGGGGGGAGGAAAGGATCACTTCCCCCCTGTCGAGGATTCTGGGGGGAGGAATGGATCACCTCCCCCCACCTGCGGAACCCGGTGGAGCCCCCTAATATTGCATTGTGGTTTGGACAGAATCTGTGGTTGGTTATGGTAGGAATTGGACATGGTGATAGACGGATCAATGACTGTGGTTTTGTTCACCGCATATATAACTGAAATCATTCTGTTACTGTGAAATTCCACAGTGGCGCATTGAGCATTGCTGGCTAAGGAGGGACTGAGGTAGGGATGGCGGAGAATTTCTCCCCGAATCTTCGGGGGGCCGAGTGCCAACGCATTCGGCCCCCCGAAATCGGAGGTGAAATTCTCCGCCACCCCTGCCACCCCCCCACGCCACCCCTGGGATGGGACTTACCGTAGACAAATGTCCCTCCTGGCGGCGGGTCCCGCCATTACAGCTGAAGTAAAAAAAAAAACCCGTGATAGGCTACGTAACGATCAACGTAGCCTATCACAGCTAGATCTCCAAAGTCTGCCGTGATAGGCTACATTAATCGTTATGTAGCCTATCACGGGTGACTTTGAAAAAAGAAAAAAAAAAGCGCGTACGCAAATGGTGGCCCCAATGGGGCGCCGCCATTTGCGTTCCTTATTTGGTCCCTGTAGTCTACGTAAAGATTTGCGATTCTACCAAACCCCCCCCCACTTTCCCCCAACCTTCCCCCCAAGTCCTTCTCCTAATTTTCCTCAAAATTACTTAAAAAAAAAAAAAAACCCCCTACTATCACTTCACCTACCTCAACCCTCTTATCAAATCCCCAACTTATACTTCATATACCCATAATAATACACCCGTTATAAAAAACCACTACTAACTCTTTGTCTGCTTTTCTTACTCCTTCTGACATTTTATTTTATTCTTTTTTTTCCACATCAAACTTTTCTCCTTCCTTACCCTCCTCCCTTATTCCCCTTACCTTATCCAAAATACACAAATCCATATTTCCTTCCCTCCTCCCTCTTCTTCTTTATTCTTTTCCACCCCCATCTCAAATTCTCCTCATCCTCCCCAACACTCCCCTTTTATCAATCCTATCCTCCAACCTAAATCATCCCCTCA